>JALJCO010011203.1:0-32382 GCA_023101725.1 Atherinomorus stipes | reverse complement strand
CCACAGCAGACCAGTACCACAGTAAACCAGTACCACAGCAGACCAGTACCACAGCAGACCAACGTAACCACCACAGCAGACCAGTACCACAGTAAACCAGTACCACAGCAGACCAGTACCACAGCAGACCAGTACCACAGTAAACCAGTACCACAGTAGACCAGTACCATAGCAGACCAGTACCACAGTAGACCAGTACCACAGTAGACCAGTACCACAGTAGACCAGTACCAAAGTAGACCAGTACCAAAGTAGACCAGTACCACAGTAGACCAGTACCAAAGTAGACCAGTACCACAGTAGACCAGTACCATAGCAGACCAGTACCACAGTAGACCAGTACCACAGTAGAACAGTACCAAAGTAGACCAGTACCACAGTAGACCAGTACCACAGTAAACCAGTACCACAGCAGACCAGTACCACAGCAGACCAGTACCACAGTAAACCAGTACCACAGTAGACCAGTACCACAGCAGACCAGTACCACAGCAGACCAGTACCACAGTAAACCAGTACCACAGCAGACCAGTACCACAGCAGACCAGTACCACAGTAAACCAGTACCACAGTAGACCAGTACCATAGCAGACCAGTACCACAGTAGACCAGTACCACAGTAGACCAGTACCAAAGTAGACCAGTACCACAGTAGACCAGTACCACAGTAGACCAGTACCAAAGTAGACCAGTACCACAGTAAACCAGTACCACAGCAGACCAGTACCACAGCAGACCAGTACCACAATAAACCAGTACCACAGTAGACCAGTACCATAGCAGACCAGTACCGCAGCAGACCAGTACCACAGTAGACCAGTACCAAAGTAGACCAGTACCACAGTAAACCAGTACCACAGCAGACCAGTACCACAGTAAACCAGTACCACAGTAGACCAGTACCATAGCAGACCAGTACCGCAGCAGACCAGTACCACAGTAGACCAGTACCACAGCAGACCAGTACCACAGCAGACCAGTACCACAGTAGACCAGTACCACAGTAGACCAGTACCATAGCAGACCAGTACCATAGCAGACCAGTACCACAGTAGACCAGTACCATAGCAGACCAGTACCACAGTAGACCAGTACCATAGCAGACCAGTACCATAGCAGACCAGTACCACAGTAGACCAGTACCATAGCAGACCAGTACCATAGCAGACCAGTACCATAGCAGACCAGTACCGCAGCAGACCAGTACCACAGTAGACCAGTACCACAGTAGACCAGTACCATAGCAGACCAGTACCACAGTAGACCAGTACCACAGTAGACCAGTACCACAGTAGACCAGTACCATAGCAGACCAGTACCATAGCAGACCAGTACCATAGCAGACCAGTACCGCAGCAGACCAGTACCACAGTAGACCAGTACCACAGTAGACCAGTACCACAGCAGACCAGTACCACAGTAGACCAGTACCACAGTAGACCAGTACCATAGCAGACCAGTACCATAGCAGACCAGTACCACAGTAGACCAGTACCATAGCAGACCAGTACCATAGCAGACCAGTACCATAGCAGACCAGTACCGCAGCAGACCAGTACCACAGTAGACCAGTACCACAGCAGACCAGTACCACAGCAGACCAGTACCACAGTAGACCAGTACCATAGCAGACCAGTACCACAGTAGACCAGTACCATACTACACTTAAAAAAGAAAAACTAAGTCAACATCATATAAAACACCTGATCTGCTTGGAAGCAGATCAGGTGACCAGACCGGCTCGTTTGGCTCAGGTGCAGCATGAACGTGATCCTGGTCCGGGAGACCACACCCACACCCCCACCCCCCCCCACACCCACACCCACACCCACCAACGGAGCCGAGTCCCCAACAGTGCCACGTCTCGCGGACTATCCTGGTGTGAATGCACCCTAACTTTGCTGTCCGTGGAAGTGGACCAGGGTTCGTGAATGTGCCCTATGAAGTGCTGAATGAGTCTGTCTGTGTGTGACATACAAAAGAGAGGAAAAAAATCATTTTGCCAAACCTTTGTGCTGTTTTTGGACCTCTTAACAAAATCTGTAAACAACTGTAGAATATCAAAGCCAAAGAGGTTGATTTACTCAGATATTATTAGTTGATTGCATGTGTACCTGTCTCTGGATGAGGCCTCGTAACCGTTCGCACGTCTCCTCATCCCTGATGCTCCCCACTGACGACAGCTTGGCCAGATACCTAACAGAACAACACATGAAGACGACTTTAGTATGTCACAGCTCAGTTTATCACCCAATGAAAGAACACTCAGAAGCAAAGAAGTCACGATATACAACACAACACCTATCAGTCTATCAGTTAAAACCTGAGATTTGTAGTCCTTTATTCTCTAAACCAGGGGAAATGTGTGAAAAGGGTTAGCCCCTGTGGCATTGTGGGAATGTTTTGATGGATGTCTGGTTGTGATGACAATAAGAGGAGGTAAAGTGGCTTATCATACACACCACCTTCAGGCCAGACAGGTCAGGGAGATACACTGCACACACACAGAGACTGAGATGTGTGAGAAAATGAAATCGGTCAGAATACCCTGACCCTGGCACTTCCACCCCAGCCTCGTATCTCAAGTCCCAGCTGCACTCCTACAGAAATAGCTTTCCTCATAACCCTCTGATTATGTCGTGTCTGCACTGCTCCGTGTCCTGAGACAGCATTTAAACTCATGTTGAGTCTAAAAGTGATAGTTTTTTCTTAAACAAAGACATATGATCATCCCTAATTTGCAGTGAAGTTGCAAATGCCAGAATCTCTGCCAGTCAGACAGACATGAAACTTTCTCATGATGAGTCAGAAAAGGTTACTTGAAGGTTTCTCGGTGAGAACTTGCGGGAACTGGCCACGTCGGTGTTACCGTGCAAAGACCAAAACCCTTTGGATGGAAAGACTTTTGCTCATGAGAAGATATTTCAACATGTGGAACATTTTATTTGAACATTTCTTGAACTATAGCCACATCTGAACTCTAGCCAGGCTAGCGCTCTCCCGTTGTGTCTATTTTTAATACTTATGTCGGCAAACGATGCAATGGATGCAATTCAAAACATGTAAAGTTGTATTTTCTGGATTTATACACATAAAAAACAACAACAAAGAAAACCAAATAACATGGTAGATGGAGCCACACTAGCCCTTTCCTACTGCGCTTAACTTTTAGGGCAAAGTTTTAGTTTTCCTTTCATGGATTTTACACATTAAACAAACAATATTTGTCATGGTAGGCCTAACTCATCAGTCCGAGGTGTCAGCTCGCAGGCCAAGCTAGCACTTTCTCACTGCATCTAGTTTTAATGCTAACTTTGGCTAATCATGCTATGACTCATGTTTTATTCTGACACTTCCTGATGTATACACATTAATAAACGGACGGTATTTATTGTGGTAACTGATGAGATTTGGAGGTGTTCGTGCTCATTCAGACTGAGCCATGCTAGCTCACATTGCTTCTAGTTTTACCCTAGCTTTGGCTAAGCATGCTACAGCTTGTAACACTATTGATCTTTTAATTGCAATTAAAGGATAACTTTCTTTTTTTTTAACCTGGACCTTATTTCTAGGAGTTTATACATTTATTCACTGGTGAAATTTCTGCATTACATTGAGTTCTTCGGAACATCCAGCAACGGCAGAGATGGGGCAGTCACTATATAAGACATTATCTGGAGCAAAAACTCCTTGATTTTCGCCAATACTTTAAGTAGAATGAACAAATAAATGAGTACTATTGTCCTGTGAGTCCAGATTTAGCTTTCCGTTAGCCTTCAGGGTTCTACACACTTTTCAGGGTCGCACGTTCACGATGCGCTTCCGTAGTACAGCTGAGAAGAGCAGCTGCTACCCAGACAACAACAAAAACACAATTAGAGAAACTCTGAACTCACAGGACAATAGTACTCATTCGTTCATTCATTCTACTTAAAGCATTGATGAAATTAAGGAGTAGTACTGCAGATAATGTCTTACATAGTGGCTGCTCCATCTCCCGCCATTTTACTGATGTACCCCAAAGGGAGACTCAACGTAATATCTTCTGAAGGACTCAAAGTGATGCAGAAACTTCACCGGTGAGTAAATGCGCGTATAAACTCCTAGAAATAAGGTCCAGGTTGGAAAAAAGAAAGTTCTCCTTTAAAAAGCCCAAAAGGTTTAACTATCCAATGCAGAGAATTCGCTGATATAAACGAGACATTAACAGGTTACATCTACTCTGCCAGTCAAACGTTTGGGCACACATTCCCATCAGACATACCGGAAAAAATGTGTTCAAACTTTTGAATGGTAGCGAATAATACAAACACCATTAAATCAAACAAAGGTTATTCCATACATTTACAGTTTAAAAATAAATAAGTGAACAAATTTTTCCATCCATGTTTTGTAGCAGCTAAATGTGAGTCCTTGGAAAGATGAGTTCGGGATAGGGTAGGGTCATTAGGAGGACGGATATCTCTGGAAAGGTGCGGGACACCCTGGATGGGCTGCCAGGCTGAACTAGGGCTTATTAGTTTTAGTTTTTATATTTTCTTGAACCAGGTCGATAAATTGAGGACCAGTTCTCATTTTCAATGAAGACCAGGGCGAGACGCAACAGTAAATACATTCATAAACTAGAAACGCACTCAGAGAGCGCAGACCTCCACCAAGCAGCTCATGTACCCCTCATAATGTGACTTACAACAAAAACTCATACTCCTGCATTCATTTAATCTACATCATTGGATTCTTTGACCATGAAAACCCTTACCAAAAAGAAGTATTCCTTAAGTACATGTCATTAAGTATACTCAAGTGATTACTTCCAGTATACTAACAAGTGTACTTTTTGGGACTAATTATTTCAATTTAAGTATTTAAAAAGTATACTTTTAAGTATACTTAAAGTAATCTTCTGGTATACAGTGAGTGTACTCGTACTAAAATTTCAAGCTTACTTTTACTTTTAGAAAGTACATTTTAAAGTATACTGAAAGTATACTTCTAGGTATAGGTAGTTTACTCATACTATAACTTTAACTTTTACTCTTGCAAAGTACACTCTAAAGTATATTAAAAATATTCTTCTTTGCATATTACTAGTTTTCTTGCAGTAAAAATTGTAAATGACCACTTTATTTAAAAAAGATAAAGATTTTGCGGACGACTGGTACAATATCGTGCATGGACAGTACCATTTCATGGCATACTTCATTGCTCATTAACAAGGGTGCTGAAGTGGTGACATACACATTTGAGTCATGGTGCAAAGAAGACCCAGTTGTGCCCACAAGGCATCATGGGAAATAATGTAGATGAGGAGGCGTGGTCATCTCAGCGGTTCAGGAGAGAAGGTCCCGCCTGTGGCTTGGAGAACGAGGCGGAGTCGGACATTAGGCGGGGTGGGACGTCCGACTCCGCCCACATTACAGTTTTAAGCCGTCTATTATAACCCTTCCCCCTATCCCTAAGCCCTAATCCTAACCTCACGAACTGTCCACGCCCATCGGATGTCCAACGCCGCCTAATATCCGACCCCTGCAAGCCGCAGGCGGGGGTATTTGGTTCAGAAGGGCTGCTGTCTGCAAAGGGACAGCGGTAACAGCGAGTGAGTGCCGGGAAACAGGGAGGGAGGGGCCGATGGCAGGCAGCTCCAGATGAACGGGTGGAGCGATATAAACTTCATCCGTCTCCATGATCACCAGGAAAAGTCGCTAGCTTTGTCGCTAGGCGCTTGTTTGAAAATAAGCCGGTAGAGGAGCTAAATATAGCGACAAAGTCGCTAAGTTGGCAACAATGAAGCAGACTTAAGTAAACAGAAAGTAACCTTTTAGGTTTGCTATGAGTTTACTGATAATACACTCATAGTCTGCTGTTAAAAATACATTTTCAAATATACTCAAAATAGTCTTATTATACTTCTACTCCACCTTGAGTAAAATAAATATTACAAAATTTATGTCAAAAATAGATTCAGGTGTTTTATTTGACTCCACCAAATGGTCCAGTAACATTTAAACTCTAGCATCAAAGAAATCAGTATGTTTGAAAATGTACTATGAATGTGCTACTATTAAAGTATATTGTTCAAAAGATTAAATATAAGTATAGGCTAAATATGTTAAACTTCTAGTATATTTATTAGTAAATGCCAGGTAAACTTTGTTAAGTATATTTCTGATAAGTACATAAATAGTAAACTGACAGTATATTGTCTTATTTAAAGTCTTATTTAAAGTTTAAAGTTAGCATACTTAAAAGCATACTTGCATATACTGCCAATGTCTTGGCTACAGTTTGGTGTTAGCTTCATGTCCGTATCTTCATTCGTTACCTTTCAGGATTGAAAATTACGACTCCCTTAATTTTGTGTGTTCTCATAGCATCTGGAATTTTCTCTGAGTCCGGATCAACTTACGAAACATTACAGAACTCATTGAGATCCTTTCTTGTAATTATTTTTACCAAACACTCGGGCCATTTGTGTGGAGTTACAGTATATGCAGAAATCCCAAAATGTGTCCGATCTCACAATGACAAAGAATCCTTTAGAACATTCCCGGATCCAGATGGTGATCCGGATCACCACCAAAATTTAATGGTGTGTCCGTGGGCTGAGACGCGCGGCTGGTGAAAATTTCAGGTCAATCTGTCCCGAACATTTTCTGTAAAGTTGCAGACAGACAGACAAACAAACACAGCTACCAAAAACAGCCTCCTTGGCAGAGAAAAAAACATAAAACATGTCTTATGTAGCACGGAAAAGGGAATTTAAGGGGACTGAGACAAAAATATGTTAGCATTACTACGCCATATATTCCAGTTCCTTGAGTCTTACAGTAGTTTTCAATTATCATTCATTACAAGTAGACATGCACTCCCTGAAGGCTTATCAAGTTTGCTTTATGAGTTTTGGGTTATGAGTTCCCAAGACCACACATACCACTGTTAAGCTCTGTTTGTCCAATTCAATCAAAGCATGACTGCAGAAAATTCTGCCGTCAGACTGCTGGCAAAACTTTCATACAACCTTCTGCACATGGATGACACAACCAGAGGCTCTACTTTATGTTTTATTTTTGATTTTTGCATAGGAATTAAATCATAGTTCTCAAATATTAGCATCATGCTTAATAATATTTGTAACTGTGGCATTACGATAAGAACATCCTCCTTCTAAAGGTCAAGCAGCCCCTCCTCTTCCTCACCCTCTCACTACCACCTATCAACAGTTCAGATAATCTCTCCCTTTCTTTCTTTGCGTCTTTGATCAACGTCTTTTTCTCTTCCCATTCAGACAGTCACTATTAAACACTCATCGCCATGATAAACCTGCTCTCTGCCACTCCAGCACATCCAGCCTCACAGCTGATCTCACGCTCTCAGAAAGTCACAACCCCGAGTCATCACCCTCCGCCATGTCTTCAGACCATCAAACCTCAGTAAACATTCACAGTTAATGCTGCAATGATTATTAATACCCCCAAATCACAACTTAAAGCGAGCCAACTCAGTAAAATCAGAGTATTTTATGAGAATGACTAAGAAGACAGAAAAAAAGGAAAAGATCAGACACTATCCAGATAATCTTACAAAATTAAGGAAAAATTAGGGCTGGGTGATATGGCCTAAAAATCAAAACTCTGTTTTTTTTTCTTTTTTTCCCTCTTACCTACAGTTTTTTTTTTCAATTGCTTCCACACAAAACCATAATATATCACACTATTTCTAAACTTATTCACTCAAACCTCACAGCTTCACCTCAAATCAGCAAAACCATGAACACATTCTCAGCCTTGACACAGTTTTCAATGGAGCTGTTCACTTTTTGCAAATAAGTAGACACAATGTTCTACCAAACACACTAAATCTGTCAGGAAGTAACTGGATTTCCCGTTTTAAACACAACCATTTAAAATGCCACACGTCTTCATCAGAGCCTGAGACTCTGTCCTCACAGATGGAAACAATGACGGCTGTACTGAACACCAACCAATCACTCCTTCACTGCAAAAACTCAAATCTAAGCAAATACATTTTTCTCATTTCTAATCAAAATATCTTATCACACTCAAATTAGACAAAATGATCTAAAGAGAAACATTTCAGTGAGATATAGGATCTTGTTTTAAGGCGATGCATCTTATTTCAAGAAATCTTATTAAGAAAAATTTGCTCATTCCATTGGCAGAAGTTTTTTGCTTACATATTACAAGCAAAAAAATCTTGGCCACTCACTGAAATGTTTCTCTTTGTCTTATTTGGAGTGTGATGAGATATTTTGACTAGAAATTAGACAAATATACTTGATAAGATTTGAGTTTTTGCAGTGTTGACATACATGTAGGCCTATAAATAATTCAAAGGTCAAACTATCTGTCTTGAACATGGATGACAACAATGCAGAGAGGCTTTGCTTCAGCCTCTTCCATGTGTGATGACTGTATATTGCAGTATTACACAATGCTGAGTCCACAGCAGCAACAGATTTATTCAGGATTTACAGTAAAATTTTTTTGGTTTCCTTGTTGCTTGTGTCGACTTCTGCGTGCTATTTTTGCTCTTACGTGGCAATCGTATATATGAAGCAAATCAATAAAAACAAGAGCTTTGGATTTAGAGCAACAGTGTGTAAATGATACACACAAGTATGTGATAAGATGGGAAATGTGTTTGTGAGGTGAGACAACTGCTTTTGAGATGTGTTTACAATAATTTAAAATCTGTTTCATTTTGCAGTAGACAGGGGGCTTTGCATTTTCTGTGAGCAATAACTGGATTTGTGTGTAAAGTTTTGAGAAATAGACAAAGAGCTTTGAAAATGTGTGTAAGTGATTGAAAAAAAAACTGTATTAAGGAAAGCAACACTGAAAAAAACTATACTTTGGATCAAGTAAAAAAATTGCTGTATTCTGTTACAACTGAATTGATTAGTTTTTCTCAGTCTGAATTCATGAGTTGGTTGAAACCATAAATTTTGATTTACTGGAAATGTCTTTTACCTTAAACAAAGAAATTGCTATGATACAAAGTAAAAATATAATTCATAACAAAGAAACTTTTTTGCAACTTTGTTACAACCTAATTTTTAATCTTGGAAAAAACTAAAATTACTGTTATTCTGTCACATGCTTTCTTTTCCGTTTTTCTCCAGTTAAATTAATGATTCAGGACAAAGTAAAATTTCACTTATATCTTACTCTATACGTTATATGTAGTACCAAGTCTAAATGGTACTTTATGTTCTTTATTAAGCTGAGACTGAACAATAGTAACAATATTTACATCATGTTAGTTTCTAACCATTAACAATAAAGCTGTGATTTATGGAGAAGGGTCTATCTGCGGCTCGCAAGACAGGGGCGTGTCGCAGTGTGGGCGTGTCGTAGTGTGACGTTACGCGACGACACGCCCACCAGGCCAATGAGAGCACGTTAAAATCTAGCCCTACCCCTGACCCTTCCCCTAAACCTAACCAGACCCACCCACACTACGACACGCCCACACTACAACACGCCCACACTACGACACGCCCACTGGGTTGCAAGCCGCAGATAGATACACTTGGATTTATGGGTTGGGAGTTTATTCTCTTGTACTGTCAGACACAGTCATGGTGCAACTTTAACATCCAAACTAAACTGAATTTTTTACCCAACTTCCTCTGAATGTGGACATAACAAAGGAAGTAAAGCACTTAACTCAAATTTATAAGACAACAATCAGAAGAAGATATCATAAGAAGATCTGTATTTCCCATGAGGCTTTGTGGTCCGGATGTGTTGAGTTTTGAAAACAGCCACGCCCCCTTTGTTGTTCATGCACTCTGAAGCTGAAACAACTTAAAAAATGTACTTTGAGTGAAAGTAAAAACTTACTTTGACAAGAGAGTGTGATTTTTAAGTCGAGTTAACTCAAAAGCATTAGATTTCATCGCCAAACCAAAATGATTAAATTAGATTAATGTAGATAAGTTCTGCATATCAGCTACAGCCCACATACTCTTTACAGTCAGACAACTTAATGGGGGCAACATGCAAAATTGACTTTTTTGAGCTTTTATTATGTCATCAATTCATTCCCTCCCGTAAAACATGCCCTGGCGGTTATTTTGACTCATTAACACATATTTGCTAAATCCCTGAATCTCCTGTGGAAATCAACATAGCTGCCAGAACGGCTGCTACCACAAAGCTCCGCCCCCTTCATTGCTAAGCTCCGCCCCACCAGAGCATGAGCGTGTTGTTATGAGTGGGGTGGGTGCGTCGGAAACAGCAGGAGGCTTCTTAAAGGGCCAGCAGTGAATTTTTAAGGCGTCAGATACAGACACGGATGATGTCACATTTCCTTAAGTTGTTTTTTTTCTTTTTTTTCTATAAGTTGTTTTTTTAATGTATACTGTATTTTCAAAACTACTGAAGGTAACCCAGTTATTTGGTTGTGCCATAAAGGTAATTATGTGCCTAATAATGACATGAAACCCCCTCTTTAAAACAAATTTTGTTTTGAATTGAGAAAGTGTTTTCTCCCCGGCACGCTTCGTTGTGAGAGATGTACATCTCATGGTCGCAGCAAAGAGCTTTGCTCCAGAGGAGAAGGAAGAGATCAGCAGCAGATAAAAGGGTGGGGGTCCACCTGATCCTGGTTACAAGGCAGAACTTGGGGGGGCTCAGGTTCGTCCGGGAGCTGCATTCTTTCACACAGACCGCTTCCAGACAAGACAAATGTAACCCCAATTTCTGAGATAAATAATATATAAATGAACATCCTCTGGGAATCAAAGTCCCGGCTGTGTTTTAAGTCAGTCTTTGTCCTCTCACCAGTCGCCATGTTGTTGTTTGCTGTTGCTTGTCTGACCAGCACCGGAGGGAGACGGGAGTAAACAACCGAGCAGCTTTTTTTTCTTTCTTTTTTTTTTAACTGGAGGGAGCTCCGATCCAGTCTGGGAATAAAACGGGCCCACAGTTGCTTTCTTCTCACTAACAAGCTAAATGTGATGAATGACGGAAATAAGGATGCAGAATATTGCAATGCTAAGTTTTTAGCATGTAAATGTGGCAATATGACAGACATATGACTGTTCACGGGGAACAGATACAGTCTTGTCAGCTTGCTGCATTTAGCTGATGTGGTAATTTTATAAGCTAATCGTGGTCTCAGCCTGTGAATTTAGATATTTGAACTACAAACCAGCGCTAGCCTGTTGTTAGCGTTAGCATACAGTCAATCAGTTTACTCAACGATCAAACCGTAAACAACGTGCAGATTTATAACTTTATTACTTCAGTAGACATCGTGTCTCTAACTCTGGGCTCAGACTGAGTGTAATGTGGTTAAATTAGAAACCAACGCAGTCCAAGCAGCTCATGCGTGTGCACGACATTAGCGTCACTTCCACTTGTCGCCAGAGGGGGCGATATTCTGGAAAAAAGCTGGAACTTGCGCTGAATTCCTTTAAACAAAACCCATTTAAGAGGAGCACGTTTCAGGAGAAGCTCGGACCTGATCAGCTGGACCTTGCAATCAATGAGCAGTCCAGAGAGAGAGAGAGGACGACAGTCGGCTAACTGGATGTAGCGATGCTGCTTCATTCTGCTTTGGGAGTTAAAGGGGAACTTCCTTTTTTCAATCTGGATCTATTTTCTAGCATGAAATATGTTCATTTCCTCACCCAGACAGTTTTGATGTAACTTGAATTCCTTCAGCAGATATTTAGATCCACTTCAGATCAGCGTATGTCTGATATAATGGCAGTGATGGAGCAACCGCGTCCAGCCTCTAAATAAGGCATTACCTGCCACAAACTCCTTCATTTCACCAATGTTTTGTTAGGAAACATTAGTCGGACCCCCCGTGAGCTCGGAGCGGCTTTTTTTGTGGTGATTCATCCTCATTTACAGACATTTACTTGTTATGGTGTCACATAATAGTGACGTCAAAGCTGTCGCAGTAAAAATGTCTGTAAATAATGACGAATAACCACGAAAAAAGCCGTTTCGAGCTGACAGGGGGTACGACTAATGTTTTGTAACAAAACATTGATGAAATGAAGGAGTTTGTGGTGGATAATGCCTTATTTAGAGGCTGCACGCGGTTGCCCCATCACTGCCATCATATCGGACATACGCTGATCTGGAGTGGATCTAAATATCTGCTGAAGGAACTCAAGTTACACCAAAACTGTCTGGATGAGGAAATGAACGGATTCATGCTGGAAAACAGGTCCAGATTGATAAAAAAACAAGTTCCCCTTTAAACGGCAGGATCAGAACCAGCGTGATTCACGTGATCACCGAAAAATTTTAGATTGCATGTGCAAATTACTGAACACAACTTTTGATCTCTGTGGATCCGGCCCCACGAGTATAAAGGCCCTTTAAGATAGGACGCGTTTTTCGCTGAGTTCACCGCGGGGTAGGGCGCAGAGTCGGCAAAAGAGCACAGCGGCAGCGAGCACGTCAGGCACGCGTTGCTAAGCGACAGACCAGGAAGTGTTTTCTCCCCGGCACGCTTCGTTGTGAGAGATGTACATCTCACGGTCGCAGCAAAGAGCTTTGCTCCAGAGGAGACGGAAGAGATCAGCAGCAGATAAAAGGGTGGGGGTCCACCTGATCCTGATAACAAGGCAGAACTTGGGGGGGTTCAGGTTCGTCCGGGAGCTGCATTCTTTCACACAGACCACTTCCAGGTTTACTTCAGGCTGAACAAGGACCACTTTTTTCCCCTAAACTGGCCTCTCCTATTGGACGCGCTAGGATGTCGTCACAGCGCCCTAATTAAAAAATGTTCAATTTCGAGCGCAGCGGCGTGAGCGCAGCGGCGTGAGCGCCACCGCGGCGGCATGTGCCCACCCTGCGCGCCGCGGTGCTCCGCGGCATGGCGGAACGCGCTGCCGCGACGGTACCACATACACAATGAATGGGTTTGCCGCCGTCCTCTTGCGCTTGCCGCGTTCTATCTGAAAGGGCCTTAACACAGGCTGGAGGTTTACCACACTGGTGAGGACAACAATCTGGCATTTGAAAAGATCAGATACAGACGGGATGTGGACTTCCTCCTGACGGGGCCCAAATCTGATGTGAAGTGGTTTGGAGTGTTTACACTGGCAAGAAACGTGGGATCAGACGTGGGCCAGTTTTGGTGGCAGTGTAAACGGGCCTGAAACAGCGGCTCAGCCTGACCGTGATCAGCTCATCACCCGCACCGGGCTGCTGTGGAGCCTCTGTGGAAGCTGGAAGGGTGGAGGTCGTCCTCCTCACTGCTCATGAATGCTAACGTTCATCTCATGAGTCTGTGTTCACATCTATGTTTTCTCGTTATGTCCTGACAAATAAACGGAGTGGGGTTGATTTGTGCGTTTTTCTGATGAAGTATGACAGCAGCATCTCAGTCACTCGGGCTGATCCCGAACACACCTAACAGGGATCAACACGGAGATCAGGAACGCCAGCTACAACTGCATGTGATCTCTGATGCGGAGGAATGTAAACTGTTTGGGGGACGTCTGGACCGTCCATCCATCCGTCCTTCAGCTCCCTGTGAGGCAGTTTCACTCCCCTCCGGTGTGGATCGGGTCCAGATCCACTCTGCCCTGCTCTGATTTACTCCACGAGGCCTTCATCAAAGACATGTGCGGCGTTTGATCCCCTTTGTTCTGTGGCGCAGCCTTGGGCAAGGCGTTGCGTTCGGGTCCAGCTGGGAGACCAGAAGACGGCGATAAGAAAAACAAGCCGTGAAGAAAGAGGACGTGGAGAGCTGACGGGCAGCACCGCACACGCAAGGACACAACAGCTGGATGCCATCCACACATGCAAGGACACAACAGCTGGATGCCATCCCACTGGCCTGACATTCACCCTGGAAACATTTAATAAACAACGGATAAGCTGCGATTCAGGTAATTTTCTGGAGATGTGTGTGTGCGTGTGTGTGTGTGTGTGTGCGTGTGTGCGTGGGTGTGCGTGCGTGTGTGTACATGCATGGGAAAAGTTCAGCGCAGGCCTTGGGCGACTGCCTGGCTTTATCTTTTCATTCTGTTGTGTATACCCTTCGTTTCCCAGAGATGAGGTTAACAAAACACCTCTAGAGATGAACGAAGCCACAGAAGCGCACACACAACATCTCGTCCCCGCTGCTCTCCCTCTTCCCTCTCCGTCTGTCTGGCCTCTGCTGGTTGTGTGCTTAAATCCTCGGGGCCTAAGCCCGGTGGAGCCAGTGGTGTTGTGAAGGCTGCGACGTGTAATGCAACACAAACATGAAGCAGCCTGCGAACGCACCGCGATCCAGGTGGAATGCTCCGCACCCCCCCTCCCCAACAACCTCACTGGGGCTCAAAATAACACCAGAAACCAGAAAACTCCCCAGCGATGCAGCCCATCTACACATCATACATATGATGCACAAGTTAACCCTTGTGGGTCACTTTCATTCACTAACTAAACTGCAATTAAAAACATAAAAAATATGAATATTTTTCCTTGTTTTTTCCCTTGTTTTTTTTTCAGTCAACTTCAGTTCAAAGTACAATGAGAGCATATGTAAATATTTGTTATTCTAATCCTTTAAATGCCAGTTTAAGAAAAAAAAAAGTCAAATTTTAACAAAAAAAAGAGGGTGGGGGAGATTGTTTATATACAAACAATACATTATATATATGTATATATATTCTTCAAATGATTCACACCTCCAAGACGGAAAAAAATCAGTGAAATAAGTTGAAATTGACAAAAGTAATAATAAATAAAAAATTGTATGAAAATCATGACACTGATTTTAAATTGTGGTTTGAAAGAAATAATAAAAACAAACAAAAAAATAAACAAGTAAACAAGCATGATGGGGCTCAGAAGCTAAAATGTTGTTGAGCAACAGTTTGAAACAATCACTGCAATCAGGTGTTGCTGTAACGTCCAATCAGACGTCTGCACCTGTTGACAGGTATGTTGGTCCACTGTTTACGGTAAAGGTGCTCTAATATGTCTGGGACAGTTTTCTTTATTTGTTTTCTAAAATTATTATTTCCAACCACAATTCATAAGCGTTTTATTTCACTCAATTTGAAATTTCTTATTAGTTTCTTTAGTTTCTTGTTATTTGAATTACTATTGTGAATCAAGCCTTTTGCTTTAATTGGAGGGTATGAATAACTTTGAGGAAGACTGTATATATAATATATATATATATATAATATAATATAATATAATATATGAATAAAACTCCACTATCAGATAGCTATTATATGGAAAATAGCTCATTTTATATATTTTTCTTTACATTTTTCTTAAACAGTGACATTATGTTCTTAAACTGACATTAAACTGAATTTAAAGAATTTTAATAATTACAAATTTGATCGTGTTATTAGAAGTAAAGTTGATTAAGTTAGTTAATTTTGGATGTGCAGTACTTTGGAGAAATGTTCTTAAATGTGCTTAATAAATGCAGTTGTGTGAACAAGTGTTTCCTCCTTCCTGATTTCTTACTTTTTTGCATGTTGGTCACGCTGAAATATTTCAGATCATCAAACAAATTTAAATGTGAGACAAAGATAACACAAGTAAACAGAAAAAAATCCAAACCTCCATGTCCCTGTGTGAAAAAGTGATCTTCCCTAAACCTAATAACTGGTTGTTCCACCTTAGCAGCAACAACTGCATCAAGCGTTTGTGATAACTGGCAGTGAGTCTTCTACAGCGCTGTGGAGGAACCTTGTTCCACTCATCTTTGCAGAATTGTTGTAATTCAGCCACATTGGAGGCTTTTCCAGCATGAACCGCCTTTTAAGGTCATGCCACAGCATCTCAATGGGATTCAGGTGGGGACTTTGACTAGGCCACTCCAAAGTCTTCATTTTGTTGTTCTTAGGCCATTCAGAGGTGGACTTGCTGGTGTGTTCTGGATCATTGTTCTGCTGCAGAACCCAAGTGCGCTTCAGCTTGAGGTCACCAACAGATGGCCGGACGTTCTCCTTCAGGATTTTTTTGGTAGAAGCAGAATTCATGGTTCCATTTACCACAGCAAGTCTTCCAGGTCCTGAAGCAGCAAAACAGCCCCAGACCATCACACTACCACCACCATGTTTTACTGTTGGTATGATGTTCCTTTTCTGAAATGCCGTGTTACTTTTACGCCAGATGTAATGGGACCTACACCTTCCAAAAAGTTCCACTTTTGTTTCGTCAGTCCACAGAGTATTTTCCCAGAAGTCTTGGGGATCATCAAGATGCTTTCTGGCTAAACTGAGACGAGCCTTTATGTTCTTTTTGCTCAGCAGTGGTTTTGGTCTTGGAACTCTGCCATGCAGGCCATTTTTTCCCCCCAGTCTCTTTCTGATGGGGGAGTCATGAACACTGACCTTCATTGAGGCAAGTGAGGCCTGCAGTTCTTGGATGTTGTTCTGGGGTCTTTTGTGACCTCTTGATGAGTCGTCGCTGTGCTCTTGGGGTCATTTTGGTCGGCCGGCCCCTCCTGGGAAGGTTCACCACTGTTCCATGTTTTCACCATTTGTGGATAATGGTTCTCACTGTGGTTCTCTGGAGTCCCAAAGCTTTAGAAATGGCTTTGGAACCTTTTCCAGACTGATAGACCTCAATGACTTTGTTTCTCATTTGATCCTGAATTTCTTTGGATGGCAGCATGATGTCTAGCTTTGGAGGATCTTTTGGTCTACTTTACTTTGTCAGGCAGGTCCTATTTAAGGGATTTCTGATGGAGAACAGGTGTGGCAGTAATCAGGCCTGGATGTGGATAGAGAAACTGAACTCTGCTTTCCAAAGATGTGATAAACCACAGTTAATTGGAGGGGGGCAAACACTTTTTCAGGGTCATGTGGGTTTGGATTTTTTTCCCCTTACTAATAAAAATCTTCATTTAAAAACTGCATGTTCTGTTTACTTGTGTTATCTTTGTCTTATATTTAAATTTGTTTGATGATCTGAAACATTTAAGTGTGACAAACATGCAAAAAAATAAGAAATCAAGAAGGGGGCAAACACTTTGTCACACAACTGTAAAGTGGATTGGATTAATTGATGTAAAGTGTAAAAAATTATATTCTGTAATATTTCTATTCTAACAGGTTTTGGAAGGGCCTTCTTTTGTCATTAATTAAATGTCCCCCAAAATGCAGTAAATTATAAATTTTCCACTGAAAAATGCATCAAAAATAAAATTTGTTCCTAGTTTTATAGTACTGTATATTTAAGAGTGAAAAAAACCTAACCAACCATAGATGATGAGTAAAACATCTTTGTTTTTATTGGGTTTTTCTTTCGTCAGAAAACTATTACGTTATATATTGTCATATGAATGGTTAAAAAATAACATATTTGGTATTTTTGATTAGGACTATAGTTGATTGAGCAAAACAAACAAAACAAAAACAAATAAAGAGTAGGAAAAATGCAATCTGTAATGTTTTGGACTCTTTTTCCCCCTCTAATGACCTGATGAGGTAGTAAGATGTCCCGGGGGTCCTGTTGACCTTTAGGAAAACTGAAGTTGAGTTGACAACTGAAGACAAAGGAATGATATCTGATATCAGGTGTAAATAAATGGCGTTCCTGCTTACAAACATGAGCAGATTTAATTTCTGTGGGGCGAAACCACAGCTGGCAATGACCAGACTGTAAACGTGTCCATCCCTGAATCCTCTGCTTATTTTTAGCTCTCTGCTTGTAAATGGCATACCCATAATTAAATGAGTTTATCTCTGAGAGGTCTGTTTGAGAACTACTGAAGTCATAGTGAAGAGAGGTTGGTTAATGTCGGACCATGTAACTTTCTGACCTCAGAAATCTGTTTCTGACTTGTTTTGATGGCACAGGGACATTTATAATGTACATTCCTGGAGCTGTTACTGGCCTGCAGCATCCTGAGGCTGAGAAATTACACTGCGCTACTTTTCCTACAAGACGCTGCATCACTTTACGGCTGACATTTGCTTTATCGTGTTACATGCTAGCAACAGGATATCAACACGTTTTACTGAGTGCACATCACGGTTGATTCATCACTGAAAAGCAAGAAGGCATTATCAGTGGAAGAGATGAGAAGAGTCAGATGAACTTCTGCTGGCCGGAGAGATCTCAAAGAGAGATGTGATGAAAGGTTGCTGGTAAATAATAAATAAAGCTGTCACATAGAAAAATATGAAAAAGTTTGAGACTCGTCTTAAAACAACACTTACACGGACGAACATGAATAATGATGCAGATGTACAGTCGTCCTCAAAATGATTCATACCCTCCAATTAAAGAAAAGACTAAATTCACATAGTAATTCAAATAATGAGAAACAAAGAAACTAATAAATAAAAATGTACAAAATTTGAATTTAGTGAAATAAAATATTTTTGAAAAACACGGAGAGATGTGGAATATGGTTTAAACAGTGTGGAAGACCTCACTCGCTGCTGCATCAGGCTGAACACGGAGCTGAACAAACTGTTTGTTCGAAGGTAAGACGCTAACGCCAACTAGCACAGTAGCTACAAGACAGCAGTATAATATTAAGTAAAAGGTACTGTTTTTATATGGAGGAAGGTAGCTGTGTGTCGCTACAGGCTAAGCTAATATACCAGATAAACACTAGTAAGTCACGTTGGTTGCCAAACGTAGAGACGAACGGTTGTCTCTGCGGTAGCAGCTATCCCAATCAGATCTGTATCAAACCCACGATGTGGGAACAACATCCTGGTCTGCTAGAACCATTAATCGTTAATAGAGAGGGATAAAACTTTCGCTACGTCACCCGCTGGTTTCTGAAGAGCTAAAAATGAAGCCAGTTGGCTCCCTGAAAATACTAAAATGGGCAAAGGCAAGGCCGCTCCAAGCTGCGGGGCAAATGATTGACAGCTGACGTACTGTGGACTAAATGCTAACCGAGCTAACTCGAAACTAAAAAAGGAGCTAACAAACACTCGCCTCCTACGCGGCGGGGTAAAGGTAATACACGCTTGACTTGTTATAATCTGACAAAAAAATGCCGTTGTGCTACTCTGCTACAAACTGAGACCTTACTGAGAGCTAACAAGGAGCTAACTAGGAGTCACATGTCAATCAAAAGGACACGCCCTTAATTATGTATAATTCAGGATTATTAACATCCAAACGGATATTAAACCTAAAAGGACTTTTTAGCGAGGCTGTAAACATGTTTATTCCTGCTGTAAACATGTTTATTTTTTTGCTGTAAACATGTTTATTCCTGCTGTAAACATGTTTATTCCTGCTGTAATCATGTTTATTTCTGCTGTAAACATGTTTATTCCTGCTGTAAACATATTTATTCCTGCTGTAAACATGTTTATTCCTGCTGTAAACATGTTTATTCCTGCTGTAATCATGTTTATTCCTGCTGTAAACATGTTTATTCCTGCTGTAAACATGTTTATTTCTGCTGTAAACATGTTTCTTTCTTCAGTAAACATGTTTATTTCTGCTGTAAACATGTTTATTCCTGGTGTAATCATGTTTATTTCTGCTGTAATCATGTTTATTTCTGCTGTAAAAATGTTTATTCCTGCTGTAAACATATTTATTCCTGCTGTTAACATGTTTATTCCTGCTGTAAACATGTTTATTCCTGCTGTAATCATGTTTATTCCTGCTATAAACATATTTATTCCTGCTGTAATCATGTTTATTCCTGCTGTAAACATATTTATTCCTGCTGTAATCATGTTTATTCCTGCTGTAAACATATTTATTCCTGCTGTAATCATGTTTATTCCTGCTGTAATCATGTTTATTCCTGCTGTAATCATGTTTATTCCTGCTGTAAACATGTTTATTCCTGCTGTAATCATGTTTATTCCTGCTATAAACATATTTATTCCTGCTGTAATCATGTTTATTCCTGCTGTAAACATGTTTATTTTCTGCTGTAAACATGTTTATTCCTGCTGTAAACATGTATTCCTGCTGTAATCATGTTTATTCCTGCTGTAAACATATTTATTCCTGCTGTAAACATGTTTATTGCTGCTGTAAACATGTTTGTTTCTGCTGTAAACATGTTTATTTCTGCTGTAATCATGTTTATTTCTGCTGTAAAAATGTTTATTCCTGCTGTAAACATATTTATTCCTGCTGTTAACATGTTTATTCCTGCTGTAAACATGTTTATTCCTGCTGTAATCATGTTTATTCCTGCTATAAACATATTTATTCCTGCTGTAATCATGTTTATTCCTGCTGTAAACATATTTATTCCTGCTGTAATCATGTTTATTCCTGCTGTAAACATATTTATTCCTGCTGTAATCATGTTTATTCCTGCTGTAAACATGTTTATTCCTGCTGTAATCATGTTTATTCCTGCTATAAACATATTTATTCCTGCTGTAATCATGTTTATTCCTGCTGTAAACATGTTTATTTCTGCTGTAAACATGTTTATTCCTGCTGTAAACATGTGTATTCCTGCTGTAATCATGTTTATTCCTGCTGTAAACATATTTATTCCTGCTGTAAACATGTTTATTCCTGCTGTAAACATGTTTATTTCTGCTGTAAACATGTTTGTTTCTGCTGTAAACATGCTTATTTATTTCTGCTGTGATCGTGGCGTTTTTAACATGGGAGTCTGTGAGCATTTGCTCTGTTTTGCAGCCCCTAGTGGATGAAGGGAGAACAACAAATAATGACTTTTTCCGGGTAGACCATACAGTCATGGGGTGGACTCATAGTTGTCCACCAGAGGTTGCAGCTTGGCTAGAACCCAAAGAGAAAACATCCAGCAACAGGCTGAAACACGGCAGCCTTCGCTTTTAATTTTAATATGCCTTTGTCAACATTACCCCGCCGACAAATGATGATGTATTCTTCAGATGTGTACTGCAGTCCTCTCTGTCTAGCTGACTCTGACATTTCCCAACTATTACTCTAGAAATTTAACACAATTTCCCTCAGAATGTGTTCACTGAAATCGCTGAGAAATCCACATTACAGGCAGAAACCAACCTGAAAATAAAGCTTGTCTGACTTAGCAACTGCAACCATGGGGGGGGGCGGGTCAGATGTGTGACATATCAGATGGTCATCTTGCAGCATGCTGAAATGTAACTATCAGAATCCTGATGCTGAAAATCAGCTTCTCTCATGAGATGATCCACATTCTGATTTTTGATATGAAACCTGGAATAACTTTGTTAAAAACAGACTTTTTTTTCTTGACCCGCCTCCTAAGAGCAATTTAATAATAATGAGATTTACAATCCAATTAGTGGACTAATCATTTCAGGAGTCAATGACTAATCGACTTTAGTTGCAGACCAATTCTGATTAAGTAAAACACAACAAAACGAGGATTTTCAGTTGAGAGAAAACCTCTGGATCTGTAACACGTCTGCTCCCAGCATCCTCCAGTTTGGAGATCTCATTTCAAAGGTTGATAAATGTGCTTTTTTAGGTGTCAGAAATGAAATAACTCAGTCCTAAAATGTCATTATTTCCCACTCTGAAGTCCTGAGTAACACCGGCAGAGTTCTGATGTTGGTCTGTAACCGTCAGCTGGAACCGTGCTGCTAATGTCAATATAAGGAGAAACGTTAGCAGATCCCAACAGGTGTCCGGAAAGCAAACGCTTGGACACGTGCAGGTGAGCGACTCCACGGTCTGGTGCACGTTTGTTTAAAAGCATGTTTGTGAAAATGTAATATTCCAGAGACAACGCTTTCTGAGATGGCTTTAGAGTTTTGCACATTGAAACACAAAGTTGGCGCTGCAGAGACTTGGCTGCTTTCGGGACTTGCAGGACCCCTGGTTGCCCTTTTACTGGCCTGAATCCATAATCTCCTTCTGCTCTTGGCAAAAAACTGTGATCCCCTCAATTTCCTTCCATGGTTTTTGGCGTTTGGTGCTCTGCTTAGAAGCTTGGCTCAGCCAACCCAACCAGAGTACTTCATTTCTTTGCTCTCTAGCTGCACGTGTCTGTCTGTGATGATGCTGCACAGAAAGATGAGGAAGATAAAATAAAACCAGAAACTAAAGTAGCTGAGTCGATTCCCGTCAGAACATCATATTCAGCTGTTTCATCTGAATCCTGTGGTACGTGTAAAGCCCTTGCTTTTTATGTCTGAAAACCTGCCAACTACACAGAGACTGGCTTTAAAACGGACGATTGGAGCCGACACCAGATTCACGCAAATTCTTGATAAAATGGACCGTATTTCTGGAGTTTTCATGCGCATTTACTCACCGGTAAAATGTTTGTATCACTTTGACTCCTTTGGATACGTTGAATCGCCTTTTGATGTGCATCCATGTAATGGGAGAGACGGGGCAGCCTCTATCAGACATTATCTGCAGTAAAACTACTTCATTTCACCAATACTTTAAGTAGAATGAAGGAACAGACGAGTAATTGTCCTGTGAGTTCAGAGGTTCAAAGTTTTCAGTTTGGTGGTGTCTGGGTAGCGAGCTGCTCTCTCAGCTGTACTGTGGATGGGCGCACTCGGCCTGTAGAATGTGGAGAAACCCCCCAATTAGAAACTGAGTTACTTCTGAACTCACAGGACAATAGTACTCATTCGTTCATTCATTCTACTTAAAGTATTGGTGGAATGAAGGAGTTTTACTGCAGATAATGCTCTCCCATTACCAGGGGCGCCGTATGGATCACCGCGAGCATCCGGGAATTTTCGCCAAATTCGTCACATCCGGTTAGGTAGGAGGTGAAAACATGGCTTCGTTGCATAGGGGAGCCACTGAATTACCTGCTTCATTACTCGTCATTCTTCGTTTATTCTACTTTGGAAATACCGAGAAGTCCCGCTGTGTCTGGCTGCCATAAACATATCTATCACACGGACAAGAGAATATGTTTGTTCCAGTTCCCAAAACAACAGAAAAAGTCCCGAACAACATGCTAAGTGGCTAGCAGCTATCAAGCCCATAAATGCTGACAGTTCACGCTGGAAACCATGGAAACATCTAACAATATGTAACGATCACTTTGTGACTGATAAAAAAAAAGCATATTGTGGTCTTACTTTTTAAACCCTGTAGTTGTTTTTGTACAGATGATAGAAAACACCATTAAATCAGTGGATGTACAGAATCACAGCGCCGCCCGCTGTTCCCGTCTCCTCAGGACTGTTAACGATTACGTTCATCCAGATTACTGCCATCAATGTTCCCACATAAGAATAAAAGCATAAAAAGCGGCAGAAAGGCATTTGCAGCATTATAAACATGCACAGTCATAACCAGTTACATACAGATGAGACTGCCGGTAATTTATAGCTTTATCAATGAGAGTAAACTCCTGAGAAGTACATCAAAGAAATACCACCATTTCTTAAAATCCGGGGAAAATTAATATTCTATAAAAAATAAATGGCTTGAACACGGGGCTTACCTGATGAAACCAAATACATCATGAGATCGGGAAACTGATGTTATGTACAGGTAGGTTCGTCTAACCAGGCTGTAGCAGCAGAAGATGGGCATCACTTAGTCCAACAGATACTAGTTTAGCTTCGTATCTTCTTCTAGCGTCGGCAGTGAGACTTTCAGTGTAACTGGACGTCATTTCTATAATATTTCAAAGACAGACCGGCGGAGAAAAAAAATTTAAAAGAGTGCAAAAGCAGTTTTTGAAGCTCATAGTCCATCAGACGCCGTTCAAATACAAAGCATGTTTTCACCGGGACCAGCTTCGTGGTCACGTGAATTCCGGGTTGAGCACGCAGGCTCGCGCTGATCCATAAGAGAAAAACTCATTTTGAGAAAACAGCCTTTAAAGGAGCTAAAAGCGATTTTTTTCACCGCTAGGTGGGCTGGTGAGCACTGTGCTGAGACCAAAACAAAGTGTGCCATGATTGACAGTCTCTCACGCCCGCCCCCTCCACCCTCACTCAATCAGCAAACGAATGTCTGCCGAAACAAGAACATTATCACAACAAAACGCCGGATGTTTTGGAAGATGACGAGTGACGAAGTGAGTAACTGCTAACTTTATAATGCTGAAAGCGATATTTTATTTTGGCAAGTTATAGGTTATAGTTTAGTCCGTAAGTAATTATCACGGCGTTGATTTCGCCATAATTAGCATCAAACGATGCTAATAGTGTTGGCAAGCAGTACACAGTAACAAATGTACAATATAACGACTGTATGTAACTTTTATAACTGTATATAACTCCATTTTTTATGGAAGTAAAACCCAAATTATTTGCAAAGTAATGTTGTGGATAGTGCAACTATCCGATTAAAAATGAGGGTTACGTCTGTACACCCACTCAGTGTCTAATTTTAGCCTATTCATAACTAATAATCACTCACAGCGTTTGCTAACGCTGCTCTGTAAACACGAGCAAAGACGTGAGCTACGTGGGTTCTGCAGTTATGTGGACTCAGCCGAGAACTGGTTTGGTTTTTATCAAAACCACGTTCATCTGGCGCTAGATGACATCTTATTCTTATCTGATTACTAAGCCAGGCACCAGCGTCCTGTCTGCTGAGACTGGCAATCGCGAATGGAAGAGGGAAAGTCTGGAGGTTTAGCCTGGACCGAGGGTGGAGGGAAGCTGGAGCAGCAGAGTCTGGATGTCCTGCTGCTGCCAGGAAACAGAGGTATGAACCGTGCCTCAATGTAGGACGTCTTCTTTGTAACGGTCTGGATTAAATTTTACAAATGTCAACATGATGTGGCTAAAACATGATTTATAGAATATTTTTATACATATTTTGCAGAGGCAGCTTCAGCAGTTGTCCCTGGATGAGAGGAGAGTTTGGGTCAGGGACTCTGAGGGACAGCCTGGACTGGTTTTTGATGCTGTGATGGTACATCAGGGTCGTCATCGTGCTCCAGCATCTGCAGGGGTTCAAGGAGCACCGTGAAACTGCAGGGAAATGCCCACAGACGTGCAGGAAGTGCTGTGGTCAGGAGCACCGTGAAACTGCAGGGAAATGCCCACAGACGTGCAGGAAGTGCTGTGGTCAGGAGCAGCAAACCAGCATCTTTGTCCCTTTCCTGCTCTAATGCAGCAACTCACGCCGGCATCATCTGGTCATGAAGAAATTCAGGCTCAGTCTTGCACAACTGAGACATTTTAAATATGTAAAAGCTTCACATTCAAGTGTTCTTTTTTGTAAATAAATAGATTAACATGATTGTGTGGATCATTTTCATTCAAGTGAAATTATAAAAACCTTCTTCCTTTTATAAGCTGTTGTTAGACAAAAGGTTTCCATGCAGAGCACAGTAAAGAGCTAAACTATATAATATAGTGGGAACAATTACACTGATTTTTTGGGGGGGAAACTTACAAAGCCAACAGGAATTTGAGAAAAATCTTTATAATCTGGTTTTCAGCATTTACACTACTCACAAAAAGGTAGGGATATTCAATTTTAGTTTTTTTGAGAACAGAATGATGCAGAATAAACATTTAACCATTGAACAATGTACATGTGCATTGAAAAGTTTAGAGAAAGTTCAATTCAGTTCACCTGGAAAGGTTGTAGTGGATTTTAGATTCATTCTGACATCATACAAAAAGCCAAATATCCTTAACTTTTTGTGAGTAGTGTAGTTTTGTCATCTTCGTGATGAATTATTTGCTCCAAGATTTTTAAAATTTGAATTAGAGGTAAGTGATAAGTAAAACTACAATACAGTGATTTTACATCATTTTTATTTTTGTGACATTTTAATGTGACAGGTGATGAAGGTCCAGGCAGCAGTTTCTGTCTTCAAACAGCATCTGTGCAGTGAGACAATGAAATTAGTCAGAGGCAATTAAAATAAATGGATCTGCAGCTAACTTCAGAATTATAATCACCTCTCCTGAGATGCTGCTTCTCCAGTTCAGCCGTGGTGGAATGGGTGGAAGTGGGCCAGGTCTTCTGGGGTCAAGGTGCTGCGTTCTTCTAACCGACTCCTCTCACCTGAAGCCGGTCTCTTCTCCACAGTCTTGGTCTGCAGTTCCCAGATAGATCCAGAAGTTTGGGGAGTTTAGTGCACACATCACTGCCTGGCATGTGCTTTGTAGAGCCTCTTGTATCTGGGCAAAAAACAAAAACAAAACAACTGTTCTTTCAAAAATACATTTGAGGTTCAGTTAGTTATAAACAACATTATGGCTGCAATGTTTTATTCTTTAGTATACAAAATAAAAAATTATACAATGAACTATAAATGCCATAGTGAGAAAACACCACTCACATCTTTCTCTACATCTTTTGATCGGTGATGGTCTCTGGAGATGAAAGTTATGATCCAAAGCAGCAAGAAGTCTGGCCTCAAACCAGAGGTGAAGAACTGCAGCGCTGCTGGCATGTATGAGAATGTGGCTCTGCTCACCTCCAGGTCAGGTGATCTGTAAGGGATGCACACATTTAGATATGATGTTTGTCATTTATAATAAAACATGATCATGAATCATATTACACACGATCATATATAATATCTTACATAGACCATATATAATATGATCTAGGTAAGATTATATATGATCATGTATAATATGAGCATATCATATATACTGTATGATCAGTGATGGAGCAGGTTTGCTGGCAACAAGCGTGATGAGGTTAGATGCTGGGAACTTATGAAATGACAAAATCTTTTGTCCTTCACATCAAGACAGTTTTATGAAGAACTGGTGCAGCTTCCAGTCAGCACTTTCCTCCGTTCAGCCTCCCAGTAAACCCAGTGTAATATTTAGAGTAATCAGATCTGAGCACTTGGAAGTTGCTATCAAAATCAAATTTCACATTTTCATTTTAAAAACACCGGAACAAAAAGGCGAAAAAGGCCTGAATAGCCGAGGATCTGGTAGCTGGTCGCAGCTGACTCTGCTAGAGGTGCTGACGGATCCAGGTTGAAACCTCACGATCTGCTAGCATGCTAGCGTTAGCTGGACTGCCTGCTACTCACATTACAACAGTAAAGAGTGACCGACTGCGGTTCAAACTCCGACAGTTACCCACGCCACGACTGTAACTAGTGATGTGCCCGATGAACTGAGACTCCGAAGCGCGTGTCGAGAAAATGGGGGCGTTCCTAATGAAGCTTCGTTTCGGAGCTTGTGTTGTCAGCATAGGAATCACGTGACCAGAGCAAAACGAGGCCTCGGTTTGTGAAGATGACGTAACGTGTCGGTATGTGTTTCACATCTGCACAAGAAACATTTGGAAGTCGCGAGATTGAAGTTGACAGATAATTTATCCGAGCTCAAAATACAAAGACAGAAAGATCCTGACATACAGCCACAGAAACTAGCAGTTTTATCAGCTTTCCGGTACCGATTTATGTTGCCCTACACCTGCACAGTATTTGAAGATTATTAAGTTGCCAAACCGAACACTGAAGACGCTCCTATTCGTCAATAAACAGATTTCAGCCCCATATCACCTCATACGTGGACTTCCAAAAGCACTGCACTAAGTAATTGTCACGATCACAACAGTTAATTCATGCCAAATATAAAATGAAACGATATGACGAAACGCCGCCGTTTTCTGTCATACAGATCATGCGCTCAAATACTTATTGTGTTTGCATGGCATAGTGATTAGTGTTTTTGCCTTTTACTCGGGGAGGCTGTGGTTCGAATCCCGCTAGTGCTTTCTTTTTTATTTTGCAACATTTTATTGTCAAACTATAAGTCAAATACTTAAAGACGCAGATAATCCACATTGTATTTGTCGGATGCTGCTAATTTATTTGATAAATCCTTTATTTTCTGGTCATGGGCACTACTGAGATGGTTTGAGTGCATTTTTGTTTGGGCTGTTATGGACCCATTTGGACACTAGATGTCACTAAAGAGGAATATGAATGAAACCCCGAGTACTGAACCTTTTCCCGAATCAATTGGCTGGAAAGCCTCGATGCTTCATGAAGCTTCATTTGGCCATCACTAACTGTAACACTACGCTGTACTGAATAAACATTGCAACATGTGCCTAACATTACTGCAACACGAACAAAAACAAACATCTGACATCATGTTGTTACCTACCTGTTCAGGAGAAGAGCAGCTCTGAGTCACACCGAAGTCCAGGGGCCTGTACGACGAAGCCGGATTAACATGCCCGGGATTTCTCTCAGTTACCTGGGTTGACTTAACCAGACATCTGCGGTCTTGATAAACGGTACCATGAAGCTGGTTATCAACTCGGTAACTCAACCCAGGGTTTTCCAATCTTAACCCTTTGAACCCGAGAGGGACCTTTTAAGGTCCCTCGTGATAGTTACTCAACAACAACGGTGATAAACGATACATTAATGACAGAGATTATAGCAATGTGACACATCAAATTAAACTGCAGAAGCTAGGCTACAAGACAGCACAAACCTTTTCAAAATGTGCAAAACACAACTGAAGTTATATCCAAATGAAATAAAAGATGTAAAATGTAAATACACGGCATAATAGCAACCTACGTACAACATTTCGGTCTCTACAGCCACAACACCGCATCAGACCAGCACAAATTATATACCATATGAAAGCTCAGACTCTGTAGAATCCAAATATGTGCTCCCCAGTCGTCTACACCAAAGCATTGCAGAGATAGAGGCCACAAAACAGCAACAGCAGAAAGCGCTCAGCCAGAAACTAGTTTAAAAGTTTTCTCTTACCTTTGCTGTTTCTCCGTGAAAACTTTTTTTTACCGGTAAATCCACACATAGTTGTTTGAGAATGATCTCTGGCGCTAGACAGAAAACCCTATTGGTTTATCCGGAGGGCTTTAGGACCCACAAGCCTGCTTTACATTCCACCTATGCAGGTATGTACCTATACTGCATGACCGCCTTCTACTGGCTATGATTGGCTGGAAGTGCTGTCAATCTTTCCCACCTGGGTTTAGTTAAATTCTACTGGCTCTAACGAATTGATTGATGTCTCATTCACCAAAATCAACCAATCCATTGTGGAGTTATGGGCCTGCGCAACGACACACAGCGTGAAGCTGCTAGGGCGTGCGTATTCAGAGCGCATTGATGACGCAAAGCAGAGGCTGCGAAAGCTGCGGTCTGAGGCTGTTTTTCCAAAATATTTGTTCTACAATATTATAAAAACTGAAAAAAACATGTCAAAGAAGATGTCGAAGAAGCATTACACTGCTGAGGAGTTTTTAAAATTATTAATGGAGGACAGAGGCGACTGTTTTCCTGGAGGATTCCTCTTCAGAAGAGGACGACCTCATACATCCTGACAAACACAACAGTGATTCAGGTTATTGCCCTCCAACATCAAATAGGTATGTGTTATTTGCAAATATTATGACTATAAATTTATTTGTGTCATATTTATCAATCCAACTGAAGTTGGCAGCTTTGTTTGGGGAAAAAATACTTGTTTGTTTATCAGATATGATACTTTTGTGTAACTGTAAATGAGTCTGGAATCACGTGTACATTTGTACACTATTGCTTTTTTTGGGGGGGGGGGCACTAAATGAATGTGTAAATCATAACAGTTGCCAAAAACTGTTGTATTTAGCTCTACTCATCACTATTAGTGATCTAAAAATGAAAAATAAAGATTTGCACATGGGAAAATGTAGATGGCACAAATGGTGCCAATTGTGCCAAATTGGCCATTTTGGAAACCTCGCCTGAACTTTTTGTGAAAAAACACTCTGTAATTTTGGTCTGCTTCACTTTAGAAGGGGAGGTCTTTGCAGAAACAATGTCAATATATTGTACTTTGGATTGAAAGAGAGAAATAGCTTCTACATCATCATTTCAGAGAGTTACTGATGCTGAAAGCATGTTTTTTTTAGGCGAGGTGTGAAATTTTGCTGTGCCATCTTCATTTACTCTTCACCAGTAACAAATATACTTATATTTACAATCTCCACAAATCTCACAAGTGTTTTCTGTAATTTGACACCAAATTCATTCAAATAGACCTTGTGGTTGCAGAGATACACTCATTTTAACTGGAGTATGTAATCGACAAAAATGGGCTTAGGGTTCAAAGGGTTAATCAGTGCACGCTCACATAAAAGAGGCGGCGTTGGAAGCATCTGACCAATCACAGACATGGAGAAACAGAGAGCGACATATTTCACCATGGAGGAACAGACGATGATACTTAAGAAATATGTAGAATTCAAGATCATCATTCCTGAATGATAACACGACATTATCATTCAGGAATGATAATAAATGGCTCCATTTATGCTGCAGCAACACAGTCGCCGCAGCAAAAGCCAGGAATTAATGCTGGCTGTTAATGCGCAGCAAGTCCGTGCGATTGTACAATCATGGAACAATATCGGACTCTGATCATTTAGTGTTCATCACACTACAGCGCTTCCTCTGTATATTTGCTTCTCATACTGTGCATATGGATATTTTAGGCTCATATCGTTGAACGTGTTGTAACCCTTCACCATGACGGCATGGGTGGGTGTGCGCTCCATAAATTCATGTTTTCTACCTGTGTGACCTCTCATCACATTATTTCAGATGCAACCCCGCAGCGCAAGACGATCATGGGAACAAGTAAAGAACAAATACAAATATATAATCCAAACCGGCCATTGACGAGATTCTATGCTGCCACACTCTTTCATGAATGAATGGAATTTCATTTAATATTTGTGCAGCCCACAGGGGAAAAGCGGGTATTATGCTGCGTTCCATTTTCATCGGAACTGGGACGTGGGAACTGGGGGGTGACGTCACACCCGACCAACTTGCGTTCCAGCTCACTGGTCGGAAAACCAGTTAGCAACCTAGCAAAACAACGTGTTTGCTAAGGCTATTGTTATTAGCCGTTGTTAGCACAGCTGGTGTTGTAGTTCACATATACGACATGAAAAATGTGAATTTCACTACAGCAGCTTCCCCCCTACATCTGTATAAACCAATACTACGTGTACGATTGATTTATGCAACAAAATATTAGTAAGAAGTGTAAATAAATGTAACATTACAGAAGCTTCTAAGACTGCTAAAACAGGGCGCAGCCATCTTTAAATCTGAACTCGGAGCTGCGAGAGTTGTCCGACTTTCCGAGTGGGAAATCCGACTTCAGGGGGGCGTTCCAGTTGAAACTTCCTACTCGGAACTGGGAATTTCCGACTTCCGAGTTCAAATGGAACGCAGCATTACATGTCATGTTTTTATACGTTTTCAGTGTCGCCAACGGTGTGCATCAAACTACCAGTGAATGAATGAATGAATAAATAAATGAATGACGTTTTACTGAGTGGGACCGTGAGCATAATTCGGCCACAAAAAATAAGCTTTTCAGCTACATCAGTACAGCACTAATTTTTTTTCACTCGAGGTGAGGCGTTGGTCTATATCAAAATTAATTCAATTAGTCTAACATTAATAAAACCTCAGTGTGATGCAGAGCATCTGTGGTGTTGTCGGTGTCCGGTTGCGATGCGTTACATTAGTGATGTACGGCTCTAACAGCTGACAGATGTAACGGAGTCCAGCAGAGGAAAACCTACATCTTTCATATAAAGTGTCATGTGGCAAATCAAAAGGGCACCATCTCTGAATATTCTCTCTCTTATAAGAACTCCTCTCACGATCTGCGCACCGGCATCGACAGGATCTTCTAAAAATGGGCAGGCCATTTTCCAAGAGTGCTGATTGGTCAGGGAGTGGTGCTTTCATAGTCGGAGATCTCTTATCCAGAACCTAACCTGGTCCAGACCAGGTTAGGCGTTCAGCATAAGTTACCGGGGAGATAGAACCCGATCAGAAGTGAACCAGCGTCATAGGACGAAAAACCCAGGGTTAACCCTGAAGTTACCTCGATAAGAGAAAATCCGGCTTCGTCGTACAGGCCCCTGTTCTGTCGCAGTGCTCTCCGCCTTGGAAATATAATCCCTGTTTTGTCTCTTTCCTTGTCCGACGACTTTTGGGGGGCAAAGACGGTTGTTTCTGAGGAGGTAATATTGTTTCTGAGGAGGTAATATTGTTTCTGAGGAGGTAATATCGTTTCTGTGGAGGTAATATTGTTTCTGTGGAGGTAATATCGTTTCTGTGGAGGTAATATTGTTTCTGAGGAGGTAATATTGTTTCTGTGGAGGTAATATCGTTTCTGTGGAGGTAATATTGTTTCTGTGGAGGTAATATTGTTTCTGTGGAGGTAATATCGGCTCCTGGTCGTCTCCAGCTGAACGCTTCTAACGGCTGGGTTCAGTCTCCGCCAATTTGCTTGTTCACTCCGCGTCACGGCGCCGCCCTGGTGGTGGCTGTTTATAAGGAAGGAGGTGCGTGTGCGCGTCCACATACATGGACGTACATGCATGCGCGGCCGGACCGGGGATGTAAACACTGAGCTGGAGATCAACACAGGGAGGCGCTGTGTGACGTCATGCTATATTCCAGATGAAAATACATGTCTAGTTCTGTACATAAAGATTTTTTAATTTCTTAAATGTGAAAATAATGACTTTTCAC
>JALJCO010011200.1:0-29361 GCA_023101725.1 Atherinomorus stipes | reverse complement strand
TACTACACTGTGCTTCTATCATAGGCTAACATTTGACATGGTATCCAATGTCGCAGGCTTTAGCGCGGCAGACCTGGATTCGGTTCTGCGTCACGACACTCAGGTGAACCACTGTGGACCCCTGAGCGAGGTCCTTAACCCCCACCAACTGCACCCTGGGCGCTTTAAGTAGCAGCCCATTGCTCTCTGATACTTCAGAGATGGGTGAAATGCAGAGCCTCAATTTCCCTCTGGGGATCATAACAGTATACATTATGTATATATGTGTATAAAAAAAAAAGGTACTGTAGTCAGAAGTTAGCAATTAGGAAATAGGACCTCTGTTGGTGTTGCCCATGAGATTTAAAAATTCAGAGTTCCCAGCTGGCATAGAATGCAGTATTTTGTTTGGAAACTAACTTTAGCTAAAGCCAAGAGATATTTCATTAAGATATTTGACGAAACTGTTGTTAGATTCTAATATGACTTGATATGCAAAGTAGAGTATTGTTGACACAGCTGGCGTGAGATCTGAATGCAGGAAACAGCTGAGGCTCCTTCTGTCAAGACAGAGTGAGCTGTTGATTTCTTTTGCAGCAGTTTTGTCTCCATTTGTGTTGTACATGAAATTTGTGTACTTTTTGCAGAAAATAATAGATCAACCCATCCTCCCCTCCGTGTTATATCTTTTGATAAATTAGCCTAAGATGTGCTGGATTTAAATTCATTTAGGCCAATGTAAAGACATAAAAGGTGAAAAATAATTATTCTTAATTGTCTTACTCTTGCTTTGGGAAACAACTTAGGGACCAATCTGAACTCTCATTAGTTTGCAGATTTGCTTTTCAAGCTGCTAGAAATTCAGTGTTTTGCTCAAAAACTTTCATCTTAGCTGCAGAGGACACTTTAAACCTGACTTTCCAAACTCCATCACACTTTCTGCATACTTACTGGAGAGAAGCTGCAAATAAATATACTTTGGAAAGCAGTTGTTTTTCAGGTGCCATGTTTACAACTCGTAGTTCTACAGTTGGTTTAGCTGCAGGCTGAGGAGGGCCAAGAGTAATTATATAAGCAAGCACAGAATCAGAAAATGTAATAAAAATGATGTGGTGTTTGTTGCTCTCCAGTGACAGTTTCACCCTGAGATTATATGTAACAGAGGAAATACAACACAATATTAAATCACCAACTAACTGCCACACACCCATTAAATCAGTTCAGTGATCCAATCTGGAGCTAAAAAAGTAAAGGTATGCAGTGTTTATGAGTGTCTGCATTCCTATAAATGTACTTTTGTTTATTGGGTTTTTTTTTGTGATCTTATCTTTGCAACTGTAGTTGCATAAAGAAGACCAGTTCATATTTCAGTTTATTGTCTTCTAGAGAGTCATAATTTTGTTTGTGAATTATATGTACATATATTTACACCCGAGGATAGACGATGAAACGGGCAGCAGTGTTATAGCAACCTGAACTGCAAGTGAACTTTTCTCTTTCCACCCTTTCTGTGGCCTGACATGAACTCATCTTTCTTTCAGAAAGTATTGATCTTTCTTTCTGTCCTGCACCTCAGGATAAATCACAGGAAGGTGACTAAGAGAGTGCTGTGGCTGGACGACACTGAATGACAGAGGGGAGGTGGCTCACAGTTTGGGTGAAAGTCAGAGATGCCTGGTTGCTAACACAGCTGCAGCATCAGCCTGGTTAGATGAAAAATTATATCAGCCTGAGTTTCTATGTGAATGCATCGCACAGCCTGTTTCTCTGTAAAAGAAACCAGGACGAAAAGAAGGTCCGTTAGACTGTAACAAAATAAATTAATAAAAACAAGATGCAATGATTTGCAAAGGGTTTTGCTTCAACTCCATATCTTCTTAACAAGATGGAAACATACAATATTAAAGGGGAGTAATTTTACTATAAAGTAAAAAATATCGGCTCATCTTGAATTTGATGGCAGCAACGTATCACAAACATTTCAGGATGAAACAACAAAACAAAAAAAAGCCACACTAAGTATAAGATGGAAGGGAGAAATAACTAAAGTAACAAGTTGCAACTGGAAAAAAAGGTCATTAATGAAACTGGTTATAAAGAAGTCTCCAAGAAGTAAAGTTGGGTGAAGGTTCAGCAATCTCCAAAAACCTTTGTCGTAATATCATTGTTTAATTTGAATAACTGAATATTTAATCATCTACAAGACACAATAACAGAGAATCTGGAGACATCTCTATGGGGGAGGAATTTCTCTAAGAATCAATACACCCACAGTCTGTGGGCTCTCAGGCACCAATGCAAATAAACAGGCACAATTCTGTCTTGGAAATAAGTGCATGGACTTCCATAAATCATCATGTGTGAACACAGCTCACCATGCCATCAATAAATGCAGGTTAGCTGTGTTAGGCAAAAAGAAGCCATATGCAGGCATAATCCAGAAATGCTTTCTTCTTTTTGTGGCCAAAGCTCAGTTTAAATGGACTGAGGCAAAGCAGAAAGTTGCTCTGTGGTCAGACTAAATGCAGATTGGCATTCTTTTTTGGAAATCATGCGACACCAGATCCTCTAGATTAACGAGGAGAGGTATCATATTACATGATATCTGTACATCTGAAGGCTCCATCAATGCTGAGAAGTAGTTTTACTTCCAAAAACAGAAAAATTCTGAAATTCTTAAAGAAAATCCATACTGTACAAAGTTGAGTTATATTACCTGCAGTTGTATTAAATTGAATCCAACCAACTCAGACTCTGGGATCTGCCATGTAATAAACTGAGTTTACATTTTGCGTGTTCCACACAAGGCTTCTCATTTTGGCTCTGTGGTCAGGGTCAGCAGAGCTGTTCATCATCCCTTCAGTCTGGCAGTAAGGTGGATTTACGTTTGTGCTGACTAAGCGCTGCCCCAGCCACGCCCTGCCAAATCAAATGCCACAGCATCTCCTGAAGTATTAATCACACTCCAAACACAAACACAGCCAGGTCCCGGAAAGAAGAAGGGTCATTTAGCACTCTGACTCTCACCTCCTTCCATGGTTAAGTTTTCATTAATGTTTATTTGTACTTAAGGGCAGAATGTGTTCGTATAGCATCTATGTGCATGACATAATTTAGTTATCAACCATCTTGCAATTTGTTTATTTCTGTTGAACCACAACTGAAAATCAATGTAATTATTTTCTTCTTTTTTTATTTATCATTACTTTTGTCAATTTAAAGTTATTTCACTGGCAGCTGATTTTTCTTTTTGTCTTTAATGGGAGGATTTGCAAATCTTCAAGCACAACTTCATATCATTTCATGCACTATAAAGCACATGAATGCATCTGAAAAAAAGCAAGCACACTTTTGTTATTGTAATAAAATCACACTTATTTTTGTCAATTTTCTTTAAAATCCAGAAAGGATCCAAAACACCAAAAAACCAGCAAGTCTCAAGTTTATTTATGATGTGTAAGGGGCCATTACAGCTTAAAATCAGAGCAAAAATCATTGTGGAAGATAGCACAGCTTAAAAAAAAAAAAGTCATGGCTTTAAGCAGTTTTTAATGCATTTGTCAAACAATCAATGAAAATCTGCCACAAACTGTAAAAAAAAAAAATTAAATAAAAACTGAATCAAAGTGATTTTCCAACTTTCAAAGGCAATGATGCCAGACTTGTTAAAATATGGAAAGAATTTAATTGTTCATGTACAGGACATAAAACCTCATCCTTTTAAACTAAAGCAGATAAATCTTATTTGAAAAGTGACTAAAAATCAGGCTAAATGATCATCAGGCTGATGTATGACTGAAGCTGCAGATGAGATGCCGTTCGATCACATTTTACTGCACCGTTTATCAGCAAAATTTCTGTCTTTGCCTCTTACAGCACACAACTCTTGATTTAGGCTGCAAACAAGTTTGCATTAATATGTTTTTATTATTATGACCTTTAGCTTAGCAGTAGATCTTCCACCGTGGTCTGTCCCTGAGGTATTTCAGGCCAGACAAAAACAGAGTTATAGTGGAAACACTGGATATTTATGGGGCATGGTGCTGCAGCTGTAAAAGTAGCTACATGACAAACAAATGATTTATGATTGCAGTACGAAAGTCTTTGCCAAACAGACAGATTATGTTTTTTTTAAAAAGCCAACAGACTAGATTACAGCGTGTTGCCTGAGCAGCACTTTTTAATGTAACTGTCTGTTGTAGCAAAAGAAATCCTGACAAACAAAACATGACCTTTCATGTAATACAACTGTATCAATGCCTAACACACAAAGCAAAACTACACATGTAAAAAATATCGTTGAAAGCTTTTTTTTTAGACCACTTGCAGTCAAGGTGTTCAAAAATATCGTTTTTGCTAGAATAAGTTGTGCTGTAGTAACTAAAACAGGATCAGTCAAAAACATACAGGCAGGCATCTGAAATAAAAAACAGGATATTTACACACAACGGCTGCCTTCTTAAATCAATTTCAGTCAGTGTGATAAAAAAATCTGATAAGAAACGGCTTTTCTTCTTCTAACCTGGAGATTTAGAGAAGACAGTAAATTGACAGTAACTGGTAGAACATTTTTACCATTTTAGGACTTTTCAAAAGGAAAGAATTTCAAGTACTGATGAACATTTTGAGCTCTGGACTTTAGTTGGGAACAGAAATAAACTACAATTTAAGGATCTCTCTGCAAAAGCAAAATGGTTATTTAGTTTGGTCTCACAGCTGCAAAGTCCCATGAGACTGGATAAATGTTTGTTTTAAAGCATAATGCTTCAGAATTTAGATTAAGGGTTACAAAAGTACGGCCCATGGGCCAAAGCTGGCCCTCCGGGTCTAATCTGGCTCCCCAGATGAATTTGGCAATTGGGTTAGATCTAAATGGAAAGCCAAATACTCCTAAAAGCTTGAATAGAGGCAACTGCTCTTCATTTTTTCCTGGTTCTTAAAGACGCTCCACCTCTTCTCTAACAGATTTAATCAGTTCTAACTAGTTGCTGTGGATTTTTAGTTTACACGTTGTTAAAAATCATTCACACTTGAAAGGTTGTTAAAGCAGCATGACTGATCTTAAGCAGATTTTTTTTTCCACTCCTAACAAAGACTAATAAAGCATCAGTCTTATATCCCGTCTCTTCTCTGAGCTCTGTCCAGTGAATAAAAGTCAAATTTTGACTCTTGCTCCATCACCTCGTCCCCCTCTTTAGTTTTGTCTCCTGAATCAGCCATGGTGCACATTCAAAACTGCCGAGGGGTTGATGTTGGAGTCGCTGGCGTGTGACAACGCCATAAATCTCAATATAAGTGTCACGTGATGCTCCGGGCTGGAAAATCAAGTTGTGAAGTGCACTTTCTCAGTCTAACAGCTTAAGGAATGTTCGTAATGAATGCCAGTGTACCATTCAAACATGTCAGAGGAACAGCCCCGTATTAGTTTATTACTGAATCACCTGACCATTCTACGGGTATTTTAAGTGGAATAATTAGGGGACTCGTTTTCCTCCCTGTCAAAAAAGTGTTTCAGTCACATGGTCCAACATGTGAATGACAATGAAACCGCTTGAGAAGTCGAGTCAAAGCTTCACTGGAGGTGTTGGGAAGGTTTAAGAGACACTTAAACAACCAAATGAATGGCACAACACAGGTGAGCCAGCCCTTCAGGCCAAGAATTAGCATCCACCTACATCTTAAGGATAAGGGACACTCTTAAGGGCAGAAATATGCAACTTTTGAGAGATGACAGATGGTTTGAAAGAGGTGTGAAGAATGCGGTCAGTATTAAACTAGAAATACAGAGGAAGCGGCCTTATCGTAGTATTCCCTCCCTTTGGATAGGATGCAGGTTTTAAGTGTTTCTGAATCAGCTAAATATATGTCTTCGTATACAGTCTACACATGTGCAACATCATATTTAAGCACATTAGCATGAAAACATTTCATAACTATAACAAAGAACAAAGCTGAAGCTGAATATAGTGGACAATAATATATTGTCAATTTGATGAGTTTAAAAGGTACTGCACTGAAAACTGCTTATATAAACCTCTAAGTTGTGGTAAACCCAGACTAAAGTCAGTAGGATTTAACTCAAGTATCCATTGATGCATAAAAACTAATGCAAATTTACTTAATAATTTACCTCAGTCTTAAACAGAGGTGTACGGACCAGCCATTCTCTCCATCAGCATTGTTTACCATTTTCAGTAGCAACTCTAAGAGGTAATGACAGCCTCAACCATCATCCATACACACACTGCGGATGTTTTCCTTATTCAATACATCAAAACTTGTGTTTGGAAATTTTATACTGCTGTGCTTGGATGCAATACAGCGAAAGGAAAGAGACAGAGACTAATGGACAGCAGAGATCAGAAAAAGACAACCAGACAAAAACTAATCTCATCCATCTGCGCAGGTCAGGTTTCACACAGGAAATGGGTTTTCTTTCCTCTCCTCACTCCTCATCGATCCTTCTTTCCATTCACCTTCTCTTGTTATTTCCATCACTCCCACCTTTCACTCTCCTTCGCACAGATGAATGGATGGGTGAAAAATAAAAAGTCAGCGGGGTTTATTTTTCTGTGACGATTTCTGTTGTCCTTTATGAAGAAAAACAGTCTGGAGAGGAGACAAGAGAGCAAATAAAAGAGCATGTTTTCACCGTTTTTATATCATCATCAATTCACCGTCATGTCCACGATGCGCTCTTCTCCACAAGCACCAATAAAAACTACTGATAACCTGTGATTTTTTGCTTGTACAGAGCTGTCCAAACAGATACTTTTCTATGACTTTTATTAGCGTCTGGCTCAGCTACAACCTGGAGATGAAGTCACTTGGTATTCTCACCAGAGCAGATGCCATCAAGTTCATTGATTTCTTCCTGAACTCTGAGGAGCAGCAGGTCCTGCAATATTTCCTGCTGCTGCTCCTCGTCGTCCACTCCGAGAAGCTCCAGGTGATGCTCCTTCAGTCTCAGCAAAGCACGGCCTGAAAATTCACGCGCAACAAAATAGATTTTTAATATGCTGTCAATGGTGGTAATTTTTTCTTGCACTTCTTCTGTCTTGGTCAGGAGATTTTTAATCTCAATGGAGTCAATTTTCCTGGTAATTTTCTTTTTTTTTTTTTTAATTAAGACACTTTTTGGCTTAATTTAAATAACATTTCACTTCTTCTGTTGTAAAAAAAATGTACTTGACATAGTTTGACTATCTGAGTGAAGACAACAAGCTGAATTTAATGTTTACCTGATATATCATGTTTGATAATGGCTTTATGGAGCGTGCTCATGAGCGCTGGGTGCTGGTCTTGAACCCATTCCAACACCTCTTCCACTGACCATGATGATGCTCGCTTTGATGAGTCCATCACGCTCCTGCAACATTAGTCAAAGCCTGGAAAGCAAAGGAAAATAATGGATAATGGATAGCCTTCCAGCTTCCCATCACCTACAAACCAGAGCGCTAAAACATCACTGCTGAGCCTTTGCAGATACCAACACTTCAGCTCTCCCTCACTGCTGCTGCTGATTTAAAAACATACAAACTTTTCTGATACTTACCACCTCTGCCTCAACTGTCTTCCCTTTTTTCCATATGACCCCTTCTCTGCTTTCATCTTTTTATCTTCACCATGTTCCTCTGCATCTCAGCTGTTCTGCCTTGCTCATGTTGATCAATTACAGAAAATATATTACTGTTATTTTGACCAAGGGTCAGTGCAAGCAAACCAATCAGCCACACTGATGTAATGTACCCTGATATTTTTTTTTTTCTTTTTCGAACAAGCAGGCCAGTTAGTCTGGCTACTTTTGGGCTCAGGCCCCCCACAGTAATTGTCCCACTTCTCCCATGGGCCACTCCGGACCTACTGCTGAATTGTGATTCTTTTTATTAACTTTAATCATTCTGATAAGATATTTTGACATAATGTTTTGAGTTCCGGTCACAACTTGATCTCAGCATTTCAGCTACCACCATTGTAGACATGCAGATGTCCATCATCACAAGCACCGAAGTTTTGCTGCAGGCACGTCAGCCAACAACATTTCTGTCTGGCAGACCTTCAAATGTGTGTAAATGTCATTTTTGTGTGATATTTGACACTTTGGATTAAATTCACTTCACATAGGTGTCACTTACAGAACTTCTTCCATACAAGTTCATTTTCTAGTGATAAATTATTTGATGACCCCTCCAACATGATGACACACACATAACCAAGTGTGGCTGCTGGAATCTCAACAAAAAAAGTGAAATCAGGCAGCTTTGACATTCTGAAGCAAAAAATAAAAAGGTTCTGCTGTTTTTAAAAAGTTCCCTCAGGTTCATTTGGCTTTCCTCAGTCATATCCCCTTGGGCTGCACTGCTATAGAGCAAAAAACTGCTAAACAGTTGATGTGACCTTTTCAGCAGGCCAGTCTAGTTATGAGGTTGTAAATATAGGAATGCAATTTCCTGAGTTAATTAAAGGGGATGTGCGATTGGTTGAGGCAATAACGAGGTCCCAGTGGAGTAATTGACATACAGAAAGTGACCAGTGCAGAGAGACAGAGGCAGGTTCCCCTCAAGAGTTGGGGTGAGCTGAGGGTAAAGAAAATTTTACAGTAGTCTACTGTGTCGGCTTTATGCCTAAGGACAGCGCATCTCAAACAGCCCCAGTGGGTCTGTTTTTATTGGAGACATAAAGTGACTGTATATATAGCTTGTCTCATTTCCTCTGAACCATTTCATTTAGCCTCATGTTGTCCAGTTACAACTTAACCAAGACTTGTAAACAAATGTAATATTCAAAACCAAGCAGGGTGGAAAATTGGCTTTTTTGAACTGCCTGTGTGAAAGATTATTACACTCTACAAATCCCTACTTAATTAAACTTGTTAGCTTGGTTTAATCCTCAGTCCAAACTTGTGTGTTTATAATAATCAAATTCAAACAGCTGAAATGAATTCATCTTACTGAAACACTGCCTCTCCAGCTGCAGCACCACCGCTCCGCTCATGCAGGTGTTACCACCTCCTGCTGGCCGGAGGATGTCAGGACGCGTTTTCTCCCCAGTTAACAGCCAGAACTGGGACCTTAGAAAAGAGGAGGCAGATGAAAATGTTTGAAATACAGCTTACATCACTTATTCCCTGTACAGTAGTCTCCATACATGAATAGGAAATTTAGCTTTCAGGTAAAATGAGGTTGTTATCATGCAGTACAACAGATCAATGCAGACTTAACTAAACTCCATCGTTCAAAAACAGGATTCAGATTCAGTTTTATGTCCTCAACCAAATTCAAGAAGCAACCTTGTCATTTAGTGGTAGTTTACAGAATTACATCATCCTTTGACATTAAAAAATGTTTAACGACAAAGTTACTGTGGTGCTTTAACTTTTCTCTGAACTGTTTGCCCCATTTCTGCTCTTTTATTTGCAGCCTTATCATATGAAACAACTTCAAAGCTTTCCAAAACTCAAACATCTATAGCTTTAATCAGTGTTTTCTTTACCAAATGCTAAACATACAGTACCAGTTCAAGGTTTGGCCCTAAATATAATGAGTATACATACAAACATGTGACTGATGCTGCAACTCCATAAAACAGAGAAATGGTTTGAGTTCTGTAGAAAATTATACATTCTTTGTGTACCAAATCGTTTTACACCACTGCCGAATTAAGCAATTGGAATTCAAAGTCCCTTATTGCTTATAACATTAGCGTAACTGTTTAGGAGTCTTAAACCATCGTCAAAACATTACAATTTTAAGTGACATTTGGCGAACAGGTCCGTGTAAAGCAGAGCGAGGGCGACGCGCCTAACTAGTTCAAAAGTAACCAGTTCTCGTTAAATTACGTCAAACATCAGAACCAGACTTTAGGTGTTGAAAACACGTCGACATTGTACAAATTCTGTATAAATTTAGGTTTATAAAGTTGCTTCATTTACCTTCGGCCCGTACCAGTCCGTTTATGGCGACTCCGCTGTACCTGTCCAGCGTATGAACGTCTGACATCAGGTAAGTTCCTTTGCCAAGCTCCGCCCCTCTCCTTCACCTCGTCGTGGTGCTTTCAAGAGCTTACAAGAATATAAGAAAAAAACATATTCGAATGGTGTACAACTAACAAATGAAAATTGCGGTGGAAAACTGAATTAGAATTAATTCAGCTGTTTCACAGCCCGAGGAAAGAAACTGATATGCAGATATCAAGCTCTGCATTGTGTATGTCTTTATTTTCTTTAGGTTCTTCAAAACAAGAAAACCAAGTGAGATTTCAGTATACTGTGATATTCATGCACTGGAATCTAAACTGTCTGTCAATTCTGCCTCAGCTCCACTAACATAGACAGGTGTGCACATCTGCCTCTGAAATCCACAAATTGATTTATCTGAAGTTGAGCTGCAAATTTTCTTTGCATTACAATAAAAGACAGTTAATTTAATCCTAATTTGAAGTCTCAGTCATTGCACGTAATCCTGCCAGTGATACTAGTTCTCATTATTTCTGGATATTCAGATCCAGAGGATGAAGCTGCAGCCTTGGGTGAATCCAGTGAGCATCAGAGTTGAGAAAGCATGACTGCTAATCAGTTTCTTGGAGGAAGTGCTGTACTCTTAAGATTGGTCCTACAGTATGTGTGAATAGTTGTTAAACTGTCTGGGGAGGAGAGTCAAGGCTGTATTGCACTGAGAAGATGATAAAGCACCTCCTCCACGCAAAGATGTGTTTCAAACTATTTTCACTGTCCAAAATGTGTCCACTACTGTCCTCAAAGAAGTACCCTCTATCCTTGAAATGCAGAACTGCTGAATAACACTGTGTGACATAGGCTAACAGTTTTGGTCCAAGAGGCAAACAACTCATAAGTGATTTAAACAACAATGGTCAGGTGAGTTAGAGACACGTGACCTTAACCTTTAGCCTAACGTGTGAACTTTGTTTTTACACTTAGGCTGTGCAAAAAGTGAAATGCGGTCATGCTTAAACATCTTGTCAAAGTTTGTGAGTTTTACGCGGGTACCTAAAGATATTACCCTTCAAACCCAGTGTGAGAGATGATAGCAACCAGATTTATTCACCTTTTTCAAAACCTTTTCTTTATTTCAGTTCAAGCAACTCAAACCTGGATTATCAGAAGGATGATCAGCATCTAATATGAGCTTCTATGTTTTTGTGTGAGATTCCGTTTGCATCCAACAGAGGGCGTTCACGTACAGCCGATGCAAAACTCTCATCACCTTCCAGACTCCGCACCTTCAGCTGGAAGTTTGTAGTGGTCACGTGTCGATGCTGTGTGGGGTATATTATTCCAAATGTCCGAGTTGGTTCTCCACTCCAGAGCCGCAGACTGTCTCTGCAACGCTGACAGCGGCCGTGCACGCTGCTGTACTTTACTGCCGGGTCACTTTAACAAACTGTTCCTGACACTTTCAGAGTTTCAGAGACTGAACGAGGGAAGTAAAAGCGTCAAGACGCAACTTTCTGGGGGGAAATTATGAGGAGGGCAGAGCTGTGATTGTGACCCCCAAGTGACAGCTGACAAGGTGAGTCAGGACAACCTTTTACTGCCTACCTATCCCAGGTTTATGTTGTACAGGCTTTAAATAACTTTACTAAAACCTTGCGTCATAATTTTCTGCACCTGTCATTCCAAAAAGATAAACTGTCATATGTTTGAGCAGCCCCATAATGAGATCCCTGGAGCTTAATATTAGACGGATTGGGTGTTAACAGGTTGGTGACGTCTTTCCTGCATATATTTAAAAAGGGTTGTTTATTACAGAATCACTGAGCAGGTTAAACTTTTGACCTTTTAAAGGGGGGGGCAACTGGTTGACATCTGTTAAATTTTTATTGCAATTAGGATGAATGGAAAGTTAAAGAGGTGATTTACTGCGTGCTATTTATTGGAGCGGTGTGCCACAACAGGCAGGAAATTCACATTTAATGCAACTCATCCGCAGAAAACATTTACTTTGTGTTTCAGCGGTCATGGGTGAAGTATCTCTTTAATTAAGCAGGGAAATGGGTTAATGTTGCACATGGATGACTGAGCAATGACATGGGAACTTTGTTTACTGTGTATATATAGACATGGTGCTTTCAGATGCTCTATGCCCCATAAGTGTGATTTCAAGTCTGAAAATGAGCTTATGAACTTTTATTTGACTTTAAAAATGAGGTAGGGTTTGTGTTCGAATCTGTCTCAAATATAATATACCCAATGAGACCACACACGGTGGTTCCCTCAGACCTTGAGGACAATTGGATGCTCTGTTGGGGACGAATGACTTGATAATTGGGTTCCCATGTTGAGAGGATGCAGAGCAGACAGCCTGCTTTCAAGGGTGAATTTCAAATCTCTCTTTCAAACCACTAAACTGTCACGCTTTGTGCAGTTACCACAGAGCAGACCAGACTCAGAGCTGTGTGGAGTTTGTCGTGGTTTTCACAAATGTAGGCCATAAAAGCATTAGTGAAAGGAAGACATGATGCCGAGTGGTCCACACTAGGGGAAGCGGTTTCAGAGTTATTTACAAGGATGCTACTTTGACACTGCACCAACGTTTTGGCAGAACAAGCTCACCCCCACAGAGCAAAAGCAGTCTCCTGCAGCAGTAGCCTCCCCTCAGGACGGCAGCTGTTCCCACATAAATAAGTTTTCACTTGATGTCCAACCTCCACATGCCAATCAAGTTGGGGTATGATGGCATCTTTAGGATGCAAGCTGTAGCAACATGACTGCCCTCGGGGTACTCAGCAGCAACAACAGCAGTACACACACCAAAGTTTTGTCTTTTTATTTTGGAAAATACAGCTTAGTATCCCGCTGTCATACTCAGATCACTGCCTCAGATAAAGACGCAGTGATAACTGTGTCAGTCTCTCACCTGCCGCCACTCTGAACCACAGCCTCACCTGCCCCCCCCCCCCCCCCCCCCCCCCCCCCGACAGCTGAGCCAAACCACACACATCACCATGTAAGTCTAATCTACAAAGTCCCCACAGCTCAGACCCCAAAGTATTTATTGCTCATGTCCCAGAACCCGACTCTCCAGATCATCCTTCGATGTTCTTTACCCACATCCCGACTGGTCAGAGCTGGTTGGACAATATGAGGAGGACCAGCTGAATATCAGCCGGGTGGTCATAACCTTACACCTGGGGGATTTAGACTTTAAAAAAAAAAACGTTTAAAGCGAACACTGCTGACACTCATATGAAAAAGGGCAAAAAAAAATTTGAGATGTGCTCATCTTACTTGTGGTCTTTCTTGCTGCTCTTCCAAAATCTATCGATCCTTCAATCCTCCACTTATTCCAATGCAGGGGTGCAGGGAACTGAAACCAGTCCCAGCTCCTTTCAGGCAAGAGGCAAGTTACACCCTGGATAGGCCGCCAATCTATCAAGAGCTCTAGTTTTAAAATTAAAGAACAAATTATTTGACATGATTAACAGGAGGGTTACTTTAACTGGTGCTTAGAGACATTTCCATCCTACACTTGTTTTTCCCCCCTTTTTGTGTCCTAAGCACACTGATAGAACTGGAGTGGTAGGATTGAGACTCAACTAATTCTCCCGTTTTTGTAATAAAAATTTCTATGCGATATTTGATTTAACAATTTTTCTGTGAATGACACATCTGGACCACATGCACGCCAGTTTATCACCAGAGCCATGCTGGTGTAATAGATGCAGAATGTAACATGTAATATGCAGAATTGGTTTTGTCTTTCTGAAATAAGCAAAGCTTTATCTGTTATAGGCATCAGCTTGATGCAAGCACCATTTGTTCAAAAACCTGCAAATATTATCCAGCAAAGATGTGAAAACTACTGAACCACACCATGCACATGCACACCCGTCCTCTTCCGTTGCATCACGGATGCAGATTTTTCTTACTGCCTGCTTATAACAAGACAGAAAGTCCCTCCACCGCTCAGAAGGTGAAGCATCCATAATTTTCCAAAACAATTATCCTGTTTCTTTTTTTTTTTTTTTTACGGTCGGTGGGTAACTTTAGGTACTTTAAAGGTCTAGTTTTGCTACCTGTCTCACATTTCTTCATCAGGAGGTCGAGCGTCTGTAGCTGTAGTCTTCTGTGACGTGACTTTCCCTCTTTTGTTGTGTAAAGAAATCCCAGAAGTCAGTGTGTGACATTGATCTCTTTGCTTTCCCACCATCCTCTGTTGGCACTGAGAGACTAACTTAATGATAAAAGTTGTATCCCACCGCACTCAGAGTAATTAGAAGATAACTCACTCCACACACTCACCCTGTCACACACATCCCATCTGTAGACACAGGCGTACATATGCAGGGGTGTGGAGTGTTTAGCAGGTCTCCTAGCAGCCCTAATGGTAGCTGCCTAGCTTCAGTCCAAATGTCAACCTGACCCCTCTGTCCTCTCTTTAATGAGAAAGTCCTGACTGAGCGCTTTTAACCACTTTCTCAAACACTCATAGATCTGCCACCGGGGCTTGAGGGAGTTTACGTCCCCCGACTCCTGACCGCAGTATATTTCATTTGATCCCTGTGCGGTGTTGGACACAGCCTTTCTGCTCTGGCTTTTATCTGTTTGCCCCCACACACACACTTTATTCATATTTGGTGGAGATCATGCGTACTGTGGGAAACCTGGACAAGACCTGAGGAGAAAACAAGCTTGGCACAGAGTATATATTGTCTTGAGGTACCACAACATGAAATATAAAAGGAGCAGTTAACTGGAATTTATATTGGTTACGTTCTGACAGCTGAGCTGATGAAATTCAGTGTGTAATAGTAACAAAATGAGTCACACTGGAGTGTGTTTAACTCAATAAAAGCTGCATCTGATGGGAAGCTTTGTCAGCCTTCAGGTGGAATCACACATGATAAGTGTTTAAAGGCCAGTACCATGAAGTTAAAGGATGAAATATATTTTTGTGATGAGTATTTATAGGGGTCAGGACAGCTTATGAATAACTTATCTAAAGTGCATTTCCTAAATTTTCCTACAAAATCTGCAATTTCTATGCACTTGCAGGCAAAGATGTCGGCAGGATGCTGATACCGACCAGTATATGCAATCACCAGCAGCAGCTCACTGCACTTAGGCATATAGACATGGTCAAGATGACTTACTGAAGTTCAAACTGAGTACCTGAATGTGGAGGAAAGGGGATTTAAGCTACTTTGAATGTGGCATGGTTGTTGGTCTGAATGATTTTTACACACAGACATCTCTAGGGTTGGAGTGGTCTGAAGAAGAGAGAAACATGCAGTAAGCAGCAGTTGTCTGGACCAAAATGTCTTGTTGATGCTGGAGGTCAGAGGAGAATCACCGAACTGGTTGAAGATGACAAAAAAAAAAAAAAAGAAGGCAACAGTAACTGAAATAACCACTGGTTCCAACCGTAGTCTGCACAATTTAGTATCTGAACAACACGCAACACATCCAGCCTGGAGGCAGATGGGCTACAGCAGCAGCAGAAGACCACACCTGGTGGTGCACCTGTCAGATAAGAACAGGAAAGTGAAGCTACAATTCACAGATTCACCAAAAATGCTGCCTGGTCTGATGAGACTCCACCTCAGCTCCACATTCAGGTGGTAGGCTCAGGATTTGATTTGATCCAGTCTGCATTATATCAGCAGTTAAGCAGAATGCCATGTCACAAAGCTCAGATCATCTCCAACTGCTTTCTTGAACATGACAATGGGTTCAGTACTCAGGGGCTTCAATCTAATAAAGCAGCTCTGGGATGTGGTGGAATAGGAGATTCTCATCATGGATGTGCAGCAGCTGTGACGCCATCAAGTCAATATGGAGCAAAATCTCTGAGGAATGTTTCCAACACCTTGTTGAACCTATGCTAAGAAGAGACTGCAGCGAGGTTTCATCTAATGAAGAGGTTAGTGAGTCTAAAGGTGTCATCTAGGTGTGTGATGTAAATGTCCCACAGATGGACGAAGATTTTTTACTCAGACTTTTCTGTTTCCTGGATAGCAAACGAATGAACAGATGGACTGTTTTATCAAATGAGATCATTGCTGAGTGACTACCAGCTCTATATGTGCCCAGTTACCATTTCCATTTTGACATTTAAATACTCTACCATGTTGTGGAAAATTGGCCTAGGAGTTAGCTTTATTACCTCCTCTGATGCAACACCGTAAGAACCAGCAGCCACATCCGTAACAATCCTTATGGCTGTTTGGTATTAAAGGTAAATCACCCCTTCTTTCTTGCCCAGTGATAGACTTTTCTGCAGTTTTATGCATGTTATTTGATAGCTGTTGTAAAATTTCTTCCTAAAAGCCAAACAGGCAGATGGAAAGGAGCTAAAACACAAGTCGTTTCCAACTATGTTGGCAGGAGAACAAATCACATAACACGGGTTTAAAGACGGCCACAGTCCTCACACCAGGATTTCCTTCTGTTTGTTTAGCTTAGAGCTTGAGTGTGTGTCTGTGAGTTTGTTGTTGGTCAGATCAAGCAGAGACGATCAGAGCTCTCACAGCTGCCCTCCACATTAGAAGTGGACAGTAATGGAAATAAAGCGCACACATGATCAAACTAACTTGTGAACTCCAACAATATTTGAGGTTGTACCACCAGTTGCAAAACACGTCTTCCGTTGCAGTTTAAACGGTACTAGCAATAAATCTAGTTTAAAGTAAACTATTTTAGGTTATTTTAACTATATTTTATCTAACTTTATACGACAATTGGGGTTTTATGCATCATGGCAATTTTGATCTTTCCAGCCTCCATGCTGTAAATTGAGGAAATGAACAGTGCGAAACAATTTTTACATGGCTCATTAAAAAAGTTTATTTTAAAGTTTGACTGAAGTTAAACAGAATTTAGCTGCCTGTAAAACTCAATTTCATAGCGATAAAGACTATAAAATAACAGTCGCTGTGCTTCCTTGACCCTGTTTCGTTTCGTTTTTTGTTGAGTTTCAGTTTGTCAACGTGTCATCGCTCTGTCTGCTCACCCCTGTGCAATCATGTCCACTTTCTATGTTGCCAGCAGTTATGCTGCCTTCATGTGGTATGGGAAGGATGATTCTTTCCACTTGTTAAGTGGAAATTACCAGTGTGTTGTGTTCTAGTGATTTGTTGTTGTAATAAAGTGAAACACAGGAGGCGATCTCGACTGACTAGCTAGCTAGCTGCTAGCTAGCATCTGCTCTGAGGAGGTGAATCAAACAGTAATCATATTTTTAAAAACAAAACTAAGTTTAAATGGCAATGTTATTAAAGTTCTGCATGTCAAAGAATTATGTAAACTACAAAATAACCAAATAGCAGCAGCAGAAAACTTAAAACATAATGGAATGCATCCCATTCAGGGTATTTTTGTTGCTGTCCGCCATTTGAAAGGTCAAAGTTTACCTCATTTCGGCAACTCGTATATCATAAAAAATTTCAGCTTTCCAGTAGAAATTACAACATGAGTGGGTGTTCAAATGAAATTTTGACATCGGACTTTGGTATTTATAATAAATATAATACCACATAAAGGCCTAGTTGGCTATAAATGTTTAGGTGCCCTTGAAGGCCACTGGTCCCTTAGAGCAAGAAATTTCTGGTTGAAAATCCATCCTGCACAGTGCCTTCAGCAGTTATGTTTCCCTTGAACTTGCAGTTCATTATTTTTGTGCTCTCAAATGGTCACAGATGGTTTGAGTACGGTGTTAAAAGTGCAACTTTAGAGTTGATATTAATGTACACAGTTGGGTCTACATGTTGCCGAGTTACAGAAATGAACAAACTAACAGTTTACACAGTTTACCAATCGTGCATCTTGACTCCTGTCATGTTGAATGAGTGTTATTCTACAGAAAATCTTACCATCTCACAGTTTTCAGACTGTGACAGGACAAACTTTTGGGCAGATGAAAAAAAAAAATAGACATGTGATCAGCAAGCAGAATATTCAGCATCTCTTACTTTCAGGCATGAATGCGCCTGGGTTCATGCCCAAAGGGCCATGATGGTGGTTTTTTTGTGTTAGTGACCACAGTTTTACTCAGACCTAGTGTTCCTGTGAATGAGATTTCACAACCATAAAACAAGGGCAGAAGACTTTTATTAGACATTTAAAAACTATTGATGCTCTCTTTTTCAGCCCTTAAATGCTATAATAGGTTATGTTGAATCCTTGCAAACAGTAATTATTGTCTTATAAGTAATAATGATTTGTTATTTTTATAGATGACAGTTTAATCAGTTACCCAATGATTAATGTGGAAGATAATTATGGTCGATATAAGAGAAAAGTGATTTTTATCCCAACATTTTCACACAGGCAGTGATGCACATCAGACCACAAGCATCGCTTGTGTTGCTGAGTCAACACTGATGTAATGCTGAACAAAATTGGAACTGAAATGAGTCAACTTTTATCTTTTACAATGGAAAGTGGTTTTGGTATATTTACAGCTCACAAGCATATATAATACAAAATATCTGAACACACAAATCAGAGCTTCTTGTACATTTGCATAATTTCAAGTTTGTTTTTAAAGATCACAACTTCTTCATTTGCAGCATCACACATCTCTTTCAAGCCTCATTTTAAGGATATGCAGAAGTTATCCATGAATCCCCAGGTTATCCGAGTTAGACATATGTGGCTTATTAGATAAATTTTTGCTGACTGATGTTTCATGTGTTTCTTCAGGAGCAGATGGAAAACAAAGCCATGTATCTGAGCACAAGTGAAGAGCGAGAGAACACCTCTATGTATGAGGAAGCCTACGATGGACGCAACTTGTCCAAACTTAACCTGTGTGATGAAGGTAAGAGTGAAGAATTTAGCCGAGCATGAAGCTCATTTTGCAGACTTTTATCAAATGCTGCAACTATAACTTGACCTTCATTTAAATCCTAGAAATGACAACATATCCTGCTAAAAAGCCTGATCGCAGTCATTTGGGTTGCCTCAGTGATATCAGCAGCTTTAAATTCTTGCTGGCAAAAGCAGCAAGAAAAGAAAAACGAGAAAATGCTTTTGCAGATTTTCAGAAAGGGACTTTCTACAAAAGCATTTATGTGTGTCTCAGAAACACCCACACACTGATAACCAATGCAGACAAGTCCAGCGCACTAAAACACATGGACAAGCAAAGGTGATGTTGTCATCTCATGGTATTTGCTCTCTTCCTTCGGTCACTGGAAGCCAGAAACATTCAGAAGCAACATCTGCATGTCGGGACAGGTGCAGCCAAACAAACCCATGGCTGACCCCTTTCATATTCTCAGGTTTCAACCCAGAGCTCGATCAGTTTGCTGGGAAAGTCAGAGTAAAACTCGACTGGAGAATTTGACTTTCTGATGGAAAACGGTCTGACTCATCAAAACTACTGTCCTGCTCCAGCTCTGCAAATCCTGGACAAGTTTCACACACTGGTGAATTAGAGAAGATATTTCTCTAGATGATTCTCAAAAGGATGAGATGAGACTCATTTAATTCGCCTCAACAGGAAGAAAAATCTATCAGGATTTTTAAGACATGTTTCATTTTATTGTGATTTGTTGGTAAATAAGTTCTAAGTTTTCCGATCAGATCACCGAATATAAATAAAAGTTTGAATTTTTTACTCCAAAAAAAATCAGAATTAAATCAATCAGTTTCATTTCTTAGTTTCTTTGCACTTTCAGAACCTCCCAGCTCTCTATCGTATATGCAATGTTATAATGGCACTAACTCAGTTTTCTCATCTGGTATTTATCAGTAATGTAAAGTTGTCCTAAAGTCCTAAAAATCTAACTGCATGTGAGACACATGAGTTGCTAATTTCCTCCTAAAGCTGTTGGTTGTGTTTTCCAGTATATCTGTATGGTCTTGAGATGTTTTTCCCTCTTTAAAGTGTGTTTTGAACTCAAGAATGACTTAACTGGAGAGCCTGACCTGGAGCACCAGCTCTGCTCTTATACACTACATTCCAACCATGTTACACACACACACACACACACCCACACACACACACATCTCTGAACCAGCTGTGTTTTTCTTACACTGGAGTGGAGTGTGCTCTTCATCATAGAGAGGAAGTGTGTGCGTGTGTGTTGTGTGTGCATCAGCAACAATCCACCGGCTTCCATTGATGGATTGTCATGGTCCAAATGAAAGCCTCCTGTCTGGAGGCTGCGCTGCAGAATAAGTGTTTGTATCTAAAATTCAGGTGCAATTCAACATTGTTACGTTTGCAGGAAGACAGAATCTCTAACCTGAGAATATCCCTGTGGATGTGATATTTATCATCAACGGGTCACGCTGATTTTGCTTGGACACCTGGTGAATTTTTCATAAGAAATTCCAGGCTGTATAATGTTGAAGTCTAAAATACTGAATGCGGTGCAATAAAAATGCTCCTGTGCATGTTTACTTTAGTTTGTCCAACCTGTTTCCATGTTTCATGGGTTTGAAGAAGCTTTACTGCTCCATCCTGGTGGATACTTCAGGAACATGCATGAGCTCTTTACTAGAGGCAGTTTGTTCCCAGTAACACCTGATTGAGAGCTTGTTCACACTGCTGACAGTACGTCAAGGGGGTTGGCACCTCTGAAATCTGCTTTGGCATTCCAGGCGCCAACTCAGGTGAATGACAGGCCACTGGACAGAAATGTCTTTCCAGACTTCTTTCCTTTTAAACCAATGTCACTACACCAGTTTGAAGTCAATTTTAAAGTGGTTCTTCTGGTGGGTTCATTTGGCAGCACATCTCTGGAAGAGAGTTTGTCCCTGTGCAACTGCAGTCATGTTATTTAAGACTATTAACCTGATGTTCGCCTAAAGCTATATTATTAATCCAGTTATATGGGCCCGTTAGATTAATTTAAAGATAATGTGGAGAGACTTTGTTATATTTAGTTTTCAGTGAGTGTGTTAAGAGACTGCACATCAACTCATTTAAACGAGATTTTCAGATCGGAGCTTAAACTGAATTCAAAAGATGCTTGACAAGTACCTCAGTATCCAAGTTTCCTCATGCAGACTAAAAATCAACTAGCAGCCTTGATTTTTAAGTAGTTACAGCATAAAAATGAGGAGAAATATAGCTTGTAACCAGTTTGATTTTGTACAGGAAGATATTGCAGGGAAAGGGAGATACTTCTGACTTCTTTGTCAAGAGGAAAGAAGACGAAAATAAATCATTTCATGCAGTAGTCCCCATCCTGATAAGGTGTCTCCCAGCCTTTAGCCACCCTGTGTAAAGTCTAGCTCCGCCACTGCCGTATGTTTGTATTGCATGATTTTCTGCTGCTGGCTCCGTGTTTTACTCTGTTTTTGGAATATTCCTGTAAGTTGCAGCGCCTCTTACAGGCCTGCCATACATACTACAGTGTTTTCAGTAGTTTTGTGTGGACACACACATTTCTTGAAATAGTTCCTCCTTTACAGTAAACTTCTTAAAAATGAAATCAGTTTCTGTGTGGAGGTAACCTGAAATTAACTGAGCTCACTATAAGGGACATAGTGAGGGGTTCAGTGCAGCGTTAGGCTCAGGGTCAGAGCTGCAACGCTTTAACCGGGCGGCACTCAGGCAGTTACAGAAACCCCAAGATACTTCCAAATCACTTTTCCTTCTTATTCTAGACACTAGCTACCCCATACAGTTGGAATTTTTAAGATTGGACATGCAGAAGTTGAAAATCCCACTTTTAAGCTTTTCTCGCTGAGATATTGCGATTGGGGAAAGAAAACTTCTGCTTCACAGGGAAGGCCCAAACCTGCTTCCAAATCACTTCTATTATTTTAAACCACCCTTCTTATTTCAGACACAAATTACCCCATACAGTTGGATATATATATATATATATATATATATATATATTTATACATATATATATATATATATATAAACATGCGATCTGAGGTATCTACTTATGGCCACCCCTATGTGAGTAATGGTCTCTCCCTGGCCACCCCAGTGAAACATTTCTGGCTCCGCCACTGCTCAGGCTGTTTGGGTATCTGGTTAGAACGCCTGTCAGGAGAGGTGTTCTGGACTTGTCTCACCAAGAGGTTTTGGAGAAGACCCAGAACCCACTGGAGAAATTATATCTCTTTGCTGGTTTTTGAGTACCTCAATGTCCCACTCCATTGAAATGGAGGTTTCAGGATTTCTGCTCCCCAAATCCTCGATAACTGCTAATAAAAATGGACAGATTGATGAGCGGCATTAGTGGTGATATCTGAAAACACTATGAAAGTAACTGTTCAGTCCTATCCCAGTGTCTGATGAAGGATTTTTTTTCCGGAGGAGCTTTCTAAAATATCTTCATCCTCTTGACTCGAAGGGAATGTTTCCATCAGCAACATTAGCAACCTCTCCACTGACTCAGACAGTCACACACAACAGACACAACTTTTCCATCATTCATATAAGAAACTATGTCAGTTTTATCAAGACTAATTCTCCAGCATCTGTTTGACCCTGAGAGGACGGTTAAGTGCTGACATAAGTTATGGTTATAGCTCCACAGTGAGCCTGCACAGTTCATGTAACACAATATGATGTGAGTCATGATGCATGCTGGTTAAATATTGTTGAATAATGCAGTGTCTTTGCTGGATTTTGCTACCAGTGGACAGTGTCTGTGTTTTACTGTGTACTTTTATAAGCTTCAGACTGTTTTACCTTCTGCTTGAACTTGTCAGTTTTCCATGCTGTGAAGTTAATATTATGGTTACTATGGTTTAACACACACTTTAGATTTAATGACTCCAGCGCCCCATGAGGAGGAAGGTTTCATGCGTTATTTTATGGAATATTATTTAAACATTGTGAAATACAGCAATGCATGAAGTGTGGAGTTTCAAATTTGATCAATAAATCATTCTTTTTTTAAGTATCGTTGCCTTCAGTTGCTGCTGAACCCGGCTTCAGTCATTTAGAGGAATAGTTTTGTTTTGAGGGGAAACTATGGACCACTAATTTATTCATTTGTATCTAATTTTATTCTAAAAGCTAAGAGTGTACTTTTTGTCATTTTGGGCAGGGTCTGGGATGCGTCGCAGAAAACAGGACCAGTGTTGCAGTCACCTGAACTCCCCTCTCAGCCATCAAGTACGCCATCGTTTCCCCTTTACATCCTGGTTCTTCTCACCATCTTTGGACTCTGCCTGGCAGGTAGGATGCAAGGATACAGTCAATTTGCTTATGAGGATTTGCCAACAGTGCTGTTTGTGTTTGACAACCACAGCAATCTGGGAACACAAAGGGTTACCCTTTTTAAGAAAAAAATGTTTAGTAGGGAGCAGGCATATTAATGTATGTTTTCATGTGAATAAGCAAGATATATAGTCAGTGGTTAATTTCAATATTTGGTCCCAATGTAAGAGGTTGGGCTTAGAAACAGTAAAATACAATGACATATGGACTACATATAACATAATATAGAGACAAGGCATAAGACATAAACGACAGCAGAACACATATCAAATGGTAAAAAGAAAGAAAAAGAGTTTTTAGCTAAAAATGTGTTTATGTATCTCAGGTAATACTAACAACTGGTGTTACAGTATATGTGGTGGGTACACCTTAGAATTGATTTATTACTGTAACTGATGCAGGAAGTGTTTCACGGTTTAAATACAGTCAGATGCCTTTGATATTAGCATCATGTCAAAACTGTCTCCAAAGTATCAAAAGTACTTTCTTCAAATTACAATATCAACTGTTCTGAACTTTTTCACAAGCTGAACTTCATTCTGAACTTTGTTGATATCCCCCTTTCAGTTCCAAATGTGTATCTGGTCTGATTTTAAACTGGAAATTTGTTTAACATAAGTGTGCAATAACTATGATATTATATTCTTAGTACAGATACATTTTCAACTGCTCATCTAATGTTTTTCATCCTTCTGACCTTCATCAACCTTGTGAGTCAGTTTCAGTTATTTCTTTCATATAATTTGCACAATTTATTTTTTTTTACCTACGTTTATGGTTCTGTAGTAAAACAAATCATCATTCAGTTGGTAGGAAAGATTCTTTTGCAAGTGTAAAAACAGAACAAACTTATCTTTCTCGATCCCTGGACATAGCCAGTCACATTTACTGTCCATGTATGGAGTTACTTTGAACAATTCACAGATTTTTTGACTGATGTGGCAGGAATTATCCTGTGATAGTTAAAGCAGCATCAACTGAACTTTGGCAGATTTTTGCACTTGGGCGCTCCCTAACGATGGCTGAGTATTCATCTGTCATTCTGCCTCTTCTCTAAACTGTCTCCATCAGTTCGGTGTTGACTCTTAACTTTTGCCACTTCTTCCTCTTTCTTTTTCTCGCCTCTTCCTTTTGCATATCTTCACTGTATCAGCCACAGAATGCATTCATAAAGACTAGTGTGTTGATGTCCAGTTGATAATGTGCTTTGAAGCTAAATGCAGCTATTAAGTGATGCTCTGAGTTATGAAAAAAAAATGCCAGTGTGCCATCAAGAAGAGTCCAAAGCAGAGTTTAAGAAAAATTATGTAGTGTTGCTTTACAGGTGCTGCTGTTGTCTGTGATTATAAATAATGCTCTTCTGCTGGTGCATCTGCAAATGCATATATTGTTTAAGGCTTTTAATGGGACTATATACAACAGTTTTTGTTCTTGGCTTGCCAGGGGTCTGGTTTGAAACTAAAGGATTTTTTTTATCCAACTCTTCATTTTAACAAGTTGTCATATAGTTTGCGTTTGTGGGGGAAAAAAAAAACACAGTGTTCCCAGTAAAAAGAAATGTCAGAACTTCTATATTGTTTAGCTTCTGCCAAAGAAAAATGGAAAAAGGGACTAAAAATGTCGTTATGTGATGTACATTTTGAGTAAAGCAAGAATATTGTCTGCCTTTTGCCCTCAGCGCTGTTATACAGATGACATCAACCATTCCTTAAGGTTGGGTTGTAATGTAGGACACACACATGAACAAATACACAAATGCACCATAAAAGCCTATTTAGGTAGTCTTAGGTAACGCTTAGGGATGTGGTCTGAAACCATACTCCCCTCTTAAACTGTCTGCTCTGGTTAAGAGTTGAAAAACACCAACATACAAATGAATCAACAGTTATTTTAAGTACAACCTAAACTCCAGTTATGTACACAGTAGTGCCACTGCTGCTTTTATAGACCTTCTCCACTTGACAAAATAATTTTTCAGCTATCTACTGTCACAGGTATGAATGCTTCCTTTCTAAATGCATCTGAAATCCATTTTCTGAGTTCAGTTTGGGAATAAGCCTTTGAGTTTTCTGCTGTTAGTCCGAACCTCTGCACGTTTGGCAGCTTTAAACTTGATTCCCATGTCTGAAAGTTGCATCTGTCGCAGCATTTTACAAGCATGACAAGCTTGAACATTCACAGCTACATAAAAGGCAGAAGATAAAGCATGACTGTGGCTTTGAAATGTTGGCTTCCTTTTGTACATGCGATGATTCTCGTGCTTTTATAGATTTAAGTGTTGCCTTTCACAAAAAAGTGAGAAACCTTTGGTCTCCGTTATTGAGTAGCATCGTTTTTGATAAAGACCGTGATCATTAACGTCGAGAAGAAATTTTAGTAGTTTGAAAGTATGGCATGAAATCAAATCAGGATTGTTTAGAAAGAGTGGAAACGAGGAAAAACATGTCCTTCATTGATGTCAAGTTTTTTGTTTAAGATTTTATCTCTCAATTTTTAGTTGTCACCACTCTATGAACCAAGTTGAAATTGAAAATCTGTCCTCTCTTAGCTCTTCAGATGCTGAAGTGTTTCCATTTACAGTAGTAATGCTGTGGAAAATGGAACAGAAATTGTCCAGAAATAGTTTGACGAAGTAGTTGGTGTATGGCATTGTTTAATTATTTGCATTACATTTTTAAATTTACACAACTAAACTTAGCTTTTAGCTTAGCTGATTAGGCTAATTAACTTCTTTTGTATCATTGTTTGTGTTACTAAAGGTCAAAGAAAATTAATTAACTGCACGCTAAATTCAAGAAGTGTCACCTAATGTACTGTTTTCTTCACAGGAAACTTTACAGTAACTGCTGATGTCACCTGTAAGCTTACTTCCATGTAAACAGCTACGACTGTATTTTGCTTAACAGTGTTACTGTGATTGTCGTTTTGAAAGAGTTAACACTACACCCTATTGGAAGCCAGTTCATAGAAACAAGATAGCCTTTATGTCTTTGAGCAGATTCAACCATAGACTCATGATGGAGGCTAAAGTCACAAGCTGTTGCATCCAAGATCCCACATGGGAAATTACAGCAGCTTTGTAGGAATGGGATGACAAAGAAAAATGTAGAAGAAAAATAAATTAACCATGTGATGTAAAAAATGCTGATACACAACTAACAAATATCCGGATAACACGAATGCCCAGATTGCTTCTGTGTCTTTTTCCATTTTAGGATTTGTCTCAACTGCTATAAAAAATGTACATTTTGATGTTGTTGTCAAGGGGTTCCCTCTGTGCCAAGGATGCCCCCAAAGGGTGGCCAGTGCCCCCTGAACAGAAAGCTGGCCACCCCACTTGCCAGAAACTTCCGATTGGGACTTGGATTGGATATAGAGCGACGTACCGTGACTGCAGTTGGAGTCCCACTCGACTGGATCAACACACTGGACCGAAAGATCTGTACACATGTAACATGCCAACATATTTAAATGTTACAAAATTTGGAGACTTAGGGCGCATCTGCGCAGCAGATTCGAATCCAGAAGTCGTTTGCCGAAAGTCCGCTTCGTTTAGGAGGACACGCAACACGGACTCTGATCCAGAATAAACAACCTGGACTCTGTCCGCCTGCACAATGCAGGTCTCAGTCCCATTTAAGTGAACCAAAGACAGGAAGTGGATGCAATCTGCATTGGATTGGAGTCAAACGTTGGACAACGTGGGTAAACGCTACGACAGCAAACACACGTGTAGGACTGCGATTACTTATAAAGATGGCTTGTGGTCAGACGTGGAGTTACGAGGAAGTAAAAGCTTTAAAATGATATTTAATCTGGATGCTGAAAGCATTCAGGTCCTTCGTACTAAAAATACTGTTGCTTTGTGAGGAACAGAAGCTGTGAGAACCTTTTGTACGTGCATGTCTTGTCCTTGCCTTCAGGTGAATCCGAAAGCGCAACGCCACCTGAGATTTTCATTCTTGACCCGCTTTGCCCCCTTGGCAATAGTCCAACGTGAACGCCGATCTTGGTCCGTAAGACCACCCCTGCCCCCTAAACGGACCGAGACTCGGTGATTATGCTTTCTGAATGCACCCTTAAGGACACAAAAACACTGCAGCCTCCATCATTTTGAAGTTAAAAGAAGGAGAAGAAACCTTTCTCCTAAATGTTGAGCAAGACTGAATAATGGGACAGAAAGGCTTTAGACAGGTAACCAAAAGGCCAGTGGTCATTATGAATGAGTTTCTTTGTGGATATTGAAGAACCTAAAAGAAAGCAAACCATCATCCCAACTATCCACTTATCAAGCCTTTGTGGTAGAGTGGTCAGACAGAAGCCATTATTCCCCAAAAGACACATGACAGCCCACTGCCATGAGGCATTTTAATGACTGACGGACTCGCAATAGCGAAGTCTCCAGTTCTGACGAAACAAAGACAAAAGATCTTAACCTTCAGCCTACGAGATAAAATCACACACCGTATCACCCTTTTCTGTCCTTTGCTATAGAGAGGTTTGGAGACCAGAAGAGAACAAGCAAATATCTGGATCTCAGGCGGGGCGAAGGTTTACATTTCAACAAGAAAGCCAAACATTCTGTTCTGCCATGAAAACAGCAGAAAAGCCAGAATCTGGACCTCAACCCAGTAGAGCCTGATGAATCTGAAAATGGCTGCACACACCAATGCTTGAAATTAAATGTTTCTACCACGAAGAACATGAGAAATTCTCAAAAAGAAAAATGTTCGCCAAGTATTCATTCCAAAGGTGTGTGGTGGTCATCACAGCCAAAAACAGCTTAGCCAAGCTTTGATTGTAGGGTTTACATCATGATTATACATGTACACAAGGTCTTGATAAATTTTCAAAACCTGATTTGTTTTGTATTGAGTGAATGTTATTTGGAGAATTGTGTCTAAATTTGATGAATGATTCAGGAAAACAGTGAAATTAATCTGTGTTCAAAATGGATCCAAAACATGAAATGTGGAAAACTTGAATGTGAAAACTTTCCATCAGGCCCTGTACATCTTGTTTGACAAATTAAATGGGGGCATTTTCTTACCAAGCAAAACAATTGCTGAGTTTCCAATGCTAGATTTGGGAACAAGCAGCACTTCTTTCAAACGCAAAACCTTTCTGTAATTGGCTCAAACAAGTGAACTCTAGACTGAAAATTTGGACAAGGTGAGTTAGGGAGTTATGGAAATTAGCATTAGCCGTTGTTATCACCCTGTACACTCGGTAATAAATCCCAGAGTCTTCAGAGCTTACACTGCTGCACTTCCTCCCCCTCCTCCTGGTGGGTTTGGAAAAATCCTGGAATGACGCTACATCGGCCTAATGCCCCATTTACTTGCATTTTGGTGTGAGTGTGTGAATGACAAAACCTTTGGAGGTGTATCAGAGGTTTTAGTGCTGTTGCCTTCTGTGAACCCACTGTGGCCTCCCTGTAAATGTCATCTCAGCTTTTCTAGAAAGGAGGACAAAAGAGGTTTGGGGAGGGTGGGGGTGAGAGAGAATGGTGTAGAGAGAAATTGTATTCAAGTCAACTAGAGAAATCTACTGGTTGAATTAATCCTAATTTCATTTCAAGGCTTCTTCCTCCTGAGTCAGACTCCTGTTTTAACTTCACGGCTGAAGCCATTTATTGATGTGGCTTCGTGAGCAATACGTAACTGAACGAAGTACAAGAGTTTGGAACGGCTTTGCTGTCATCACAGAGGTATTTGGATTTTTTTAAGGCCTCTAGATGAGGTTGTTTGAGAAAAGCAGTCAAACCAGGCTCTTTCAGCCAGCCTTTCTTAAATAAAATGCCGGCCATCCAAAATCTAAGTGGCTCCAGAGTAGCTGCACGGGAGGCCCCCTCTCTTAAAACACACATTCATGCAAAACAAGTGCACGCACAAACACATTCACAAAGGTTGCCAGTGTTCAGATGAAAACACATTCAGCTCTGTGCTATCCGTTTTCTCTTTTTGTCTAAATTTTCACTTGATTTTTTGCCTTCTCCGCCCTCCTTCAGCATAACTGCATTTGTATGTCATTTTTTACAGACATCATAGAGCCTCGTCTGTAGTTGAAAACATCTGTATTCATGACATGGATAATATTGCATTGTCTGTCAGCACATGTTATTCTAAATCTTAGTTTTGGACAAGTGAAGGCTCAGAAAGTGACAGAGCGGTATAAAAGCCAAATGACAAGAGGATGAAAGAACCAGATGCTTCATTCATCA
>JALJCO010011199.1:0-20902 GCA_023101725.1 Atherinomorus stipes | reverse complement strand
AAAAATTTCACCAAAGCCTGTAGAGCAACAGGCGCGGTAATCTTGCGCAGTGGGATGGCCTCAGGAAACCTGCAAATCTTTGACTCATTATTGTGAACAATATTCAGAGTGGGATGGTGACCTTTGTCTGTCAGAAGGTTGGGCCATTGGTACATTTTTATTTATAAGGCTGTACTTAATCTGTTGCCATTGTACATTTGTAGCTTAATCACACAGAGAAGTGTTGAAACTTACTCTTTGCGATCAAATGATCACCTGCTGCTCTCTGTTCCATTTGCCCATACATAACTTGGAAAATGGGCTTTTGCTTACGCTGCTCCTTCTACATGGAACAGTTTGCAAAAAGACTGGAAATTACCTGCACTTATTTCTTTGAACGGTTTAGGTCTAGACTAGGAGCACTTGAAATTGCCTCCTTAAATTGTAACTGTTTTTTACTATTTGTAATGTATATATTGTATGACGTCCCGAAACTTATAATTTCTGCCTCTTGGCTAGGACTCCCTTGGAAAAGAGGTTTTTAATCTCAAAGGGACTAATAATAATAAAAATAAAGGTTAAATAAAAAAATTAAATTAAAAGAAGTGTGGAGGCACACATCATAGTTCGTAAATACTGATGACCAGTTTTCATGCACGGAAAAGGGCCAACACAGTCAAGCAAGACATGATCGAAAGGTGCGTCTACAGCTGGAATGGGACACAAAGGGTAGGGTGGCAAAGTCTGAGTCAGCTTTCCAGGTACCTGACCAGGGGTCGCGTTAACCGAATATTTTCCGTCATTGACCGTTTTTTTTTACACGGTGACAGAAAAATCTGAAGGCCATCAGTCATTTTGACAGATTGCAGTTTACACTCCTGACCACTAGATGGCGAGTTAGCATATTGTCTCTCTTTGATGCATGGCCTGTTGGGTTCACTCGGAAAAAATGTCACAGCAGCTTAGTGTCCGAAGCTTCTCCAAAAAGCCCAATGATGAAGATAGTGTTGACAAAAGAGGCGAAAAAGGAAGAGGATGCAGTGGAAGATGAGGGACAAAAAAGTAATCATTCTTCGGCACCAACTGAGCAACCAAGCATTTAATGGAAAAATGCTACCGAATATGTCGCCATTATATGTATATATTTTAATTAAAGTGACAGGTAAGAAATAGATTATGACTGGATTTTTATGACCCTGTCAGTCAAAATGACGGACAACGAAAAAGTCTAGCGCAACCTCTGTACCTGACACACATGACAGGTCTGGCAAAACTTCCCAACAGCTCGTTTGAGTCCAGACCAAAAGAAGTGACGCAGAATCTAGTTGTAGGTTTTATTAACCCCCATATGGCCAACCAAAGGGTTTTCATGGACTAAACCCAAAATCAGTGAGTGGAACTCTTGGGAAACAACAATGTGGAACACCACACTCCAGTCGTCTTCTGACGACGCAGAGGGCGGAGACCATTTACCCATCAACACACCATCCTTCAAGAAATAACCAGAGGACACCTTCACAACGTCCTCCTCGGACAAGGCGTTGCTCTACTATAAGTTGTTGGCGGGATAACTGCAGTTCCGTCTTTCCCCACTACTGATAAGACATCTGGTGAGAACTTAACTGCATCGCCAGGAACACATGGCAAGGAAGCGTCACCAGCAATAAGCCGCCCCGAAACAGTGATTAAGTCAGAGACTTGAAGCAGCCGTGTCTCGTAGAATGGTCACAGGTACTTTAGCACCCTCTGGCAAAGAAACAAACCCCTTCGTAATGAAAGGGGAATAGATGTTGAAATCCTTGGAAGGGGTGTCTTCCGGCAGGGTCTTTAACAGATTAATGGCTTTTCGATGTGAATCCTTTTTCCCCAACAAGCAGCAGTCAGTAATGACATGACCACGTTTCCGGCAATAAGTTCAACAGATGGTTATGTTTGTGAAAATGTAGGTCTTATATCCAGCAACCATTGTTGCTGATGGGGTGAATGGGTTAAACAATCTATCATGCTACCATGAGTCCAGACCAAGGAGCACAAGGTGAAAACCCATGCAGATGCAGGCAGTGTGCAAACCATACCGTGGGCTTCGGGGGAACCGCTTTTTTTCAGGGGGGAGGCACTGCAAATAAGAATATGATGCCAACTGATATTACAACTGATATTATAGCCTGCCACGCAGACTGTGGGCATACCAATGCGTAATAACTAACAACTCAACCCATACACAATATAACCACTGACTCTGATCAGGCCTAATTAACAGCTGCAGACCGACCAAGTTGCAGGTGCTTTGTCCACAACTGGCAGCATCACAATGAGAGATGTTAAATAGTCCGCTCAGCTGTTTCTTGTGAAAAACTTACGATTTTAATGGTAAAAACAACATTAATGTATTAGAATCGATTTATTATATATTTCTTTCGTAAGTGACCATGGTATGCCTATAATATGCCCTTCAAAGTGTCCTACCAGAAATTAATAGACAACGTGGAGGTGTCAACCATCCGACACAAAGCGGGGGGGGGGGGGGGGGGGGTTGCCTCCACTAAAGCCCCGTTTCCACCCGCGGGTCTGGGTCAGGTCGGGCCGGGCCAGGCTGGATCGGGTGGGTTTGGGTACGGATGTGTTGATTTCACGCTGTGTCCCCACAGCAACCTGTACCCTTAATTCTGGAGGCGGAGAATTAGCTGGACAGCGCTGCTACGTGATTGTGTGACATCATCGCCGTGTAACGCCGTTTAACCAAAACACCGGCGCCACACGTGACAGAAACAGAAAGGAGTCACCCCGGCTTTGTTTTTACGCTGGGTCACGCGGGAAGTGGCGGATTTTTCAATGAATCAGCTGATTGCTGTGTATTAGCTCCACCTCTTTGGTCCGGATCGGTTAGATCAGTACCCCTACCGAAGGGTGCCAAAAAAGTAGTCCGGGTCGGGTCGGATATAAGGGTACCTGTCCCAGTTTTTATCTGTGGAGACGCAAAAAAACGTGGACCGATCCGGCCCGACCCGACCCAGACCCGCTGGTGGAAACGGGGCTTTAGTCAATGGACACTTTGTCGGGCATCCCTTATTTAATGTAGGAGAAGTTTAACTTGCAGTGCCACCACACTTCAGTGGCCATAGTAATTATACTATCAGAATCATATAGGCCACAGAGAGTCTGAGAGAAATCAACATGCTTTTTTGTCAGTGTTAGAGCTCCCCCAAATTTCACAAGTCATGTTTCTAGGGGACCTCATGTTTCATTAAGGGGAGCTATAGCTGCCCCTGGTTTGCACCCTGGATGTAGGGACAACAAACTGCACCCAGAGAGGCTCCTGATGAAGTTTGACCTGGTAACTTTGCTGTCATAAATGCTAGCTTCTGCATCACTGTCCTGCCTCACTGAAATCCACAAATATACTTAACCGTACCACTGAATATGTCTAGAATTTATTATTTGCAGTAAATGTCATGTCTGTAAGATGTTTTGCTCTTACCTGTGAGTGTTACATGCTCCTGGCCTCAGCAGAAAAAATAGGTTGTTAATATACTGTATATTTAATCAGAGCCTTTGAATTTTTAGCTCCAAAATCACATTTAGACACATGGTGTAGCAAATCCTAAAGTCACTGTGCAACAACCCTGACATACATTGCATAAGACAACTCCTCCTTGTTTCTCAAATCACCCTATTTCCTTTTTGTCCTTGCAGAGTTAACCCACTCCCTAGTGAGAGAAAACAAACGATTTTCTATTAGTTCTCAAGATTCAAACAGTGAGTGTGACTCACCGTTGGCTTATACAACACAAACCTTCATAGTTCTCCAAGCTCTCCTCTCCTCTCCTCCCTCCTTTTTGTCACTCTTCAGATTCTGTCTTTCTTTCTCCATTTTCTTCAGCATCATGCAAAGTCTCAAGGGTAAACTGAATGTCCTCTTCCATTTAGCTGCTATTTTGGTCTCCATGTCAACAAGATGAGTCACCACACCCTTCAAAAACATGGACACAATCACTAAAACATGTTACTATTAATATAGCAATCAACCAGTTCATTTACTGCTTACACGTTACTGTGCGTCAGCCATGCTCAGTTTGAACAGCTGGCTCAGTGATGTGAAGATGAATAAAACTACGTGAATGTTTGAACAAAGCACTGCTCTGTTGGCATTTTCCTCTGAAGGAGATGAGCCTATTTTTACATGCTGCTGTTAAAGCACTTTCAGCAAACAAAATATAGGATCACAGAAAATGAATTCAGTCTGTGTTATGTCAACATAAATGTATGGACTGCATCAATTATGTAAAGAGGAATTTTCTACGGTGATGGAAACGACCAGTTTATCTGTCTACAGTATAAGCAGGAAAGTCCACATTCACTTCATTAAGTGCAATTACAGCCCATTAAATTTTTTTCTAAGTGGCTAATTTGACATTATTCATCTGCTAATCAGTAAGCACCTGTTGTACAATGAAATTGCCCTTGTCTCTAATATTAGCATGGAATGTAATTTAATTAGCAAATTGTTAGAATTATGAATTATGTGTCAGCTTTGTTTTATATGACGCATAAATACTGTAAACACTGAAAACTAATAGATCATTTTGATGATTGCATGACGCATCAGCTGTACTGTAGGGCTGCCACTTCACAGAGAAAATGCCCTTGGGTTTAAATATGCCAGCATAATGAGGCATTTTGTAGCTACATTTCTTTTTTCTCCCTCTGTCTCCAAATATCATGACATGTTAACTGTAGTGCCAATGACACAGAGAAATATTTTTATGCTATAAATTTCCCATGGTCAGAGTTTGCACTGGTCTATGTCTCCCTAAACTGCAAACATTGTTGTTGACTTAAAAAAATAGAAATAAATCAATCTTTACTCTGCATCAATTGCAGTTGAATGCAAACAGACCATTTTGATTTGAGTACTAAACCGGGGGGGGATACAAAAAACTGGTATAAATGAGAGATAAAATAATTAATTATAAGATGGTAGCACTTAGATTTAAAAAAAAAACTTGCACAAATAAGCTATGTGAAAGAGATTTGAAGAAGAATAACTATCTTTGAATGAATGTTTTAAGACAATTTTTCTGTTAAAGCAAAACTCAGTAACTTTTTCACCTCAATAAATGCTTTTCAGAATCCCTGTGGGGCTAAACGCAGTGTTTACGGAGCGATTTGATGTTTCCTAGCCTCCCGTCGGTGTATCTGGCTCAGGCAGACTTGCAAGTCTGTCTGAGCAGACCCGACACAGATCTTGCGACAGGTCCCCTATCCACCAAGCTGCTTTCAGCGCTGGTTTACACCAGAGCCAGACTAAAAACTTGTTCTTTAGCTTCCCACCACCTGAACACCGGCTCCTGGCTCTCAAAACCAACTCTTTGCTGGACCAGAGTGAAGATCCAGTTCACATAGCTTGCACTGCCTGGGCACTGGGTGAAGCATCACCGAGCCTCACGACCGAATAGGCTCAATAATCACTTGTCACGTCCACAAAAAGTAAATAAAAGTTTGTTTTCGTACCTGAAACACCAGACAAAAATATAATCCATGGCATATTTACCCACAAAACGAAGGTAAAACATCCCTCTGCAAGAGACACAGAACTCTGCTTTAAGCAGGGGGAGACGAGCTGCTGCTACTATCGTAGTAAAGTAGCATCAACAAGCTAGTAAAAGCTTAGAAATATATTCAGGGATCAAATTAGAGGAAAGACAGGTAGAGAAGACATCTGTGTGCTGTGGGGGTGTAGGGGGGAAGAACTTTACAATAGTGAAAGGGCGCCACTAGGGGGAGCCCCGAGCTGAAGTTACTGAGTTCTGCTTAAAGTATAACAGCTAAGGTGAGATATTTATGATAAACATTTTAAATAACATTAGGCAAAGAAAGAACAGCTGTTACTCAGCTCTCATTATTATATTAATTAGCTGTTCACACTTGTTATTGTGTGAATAAATACAAAGCACATCTTTAAAAACCAGAGAATGATATAATACATGTTGCTTAACACAAAGAAAACTGGTACAATTGTTAGACTATTAAATGACATGGCAACAAAAACTTAGAACATACATTAACATACCTCATTTCACAGTTTAATTATCACAACAGCAAGACAGTAGAGAAAACATGAGTTATTATTGTTTCTTTAAAGAGACTAGAAGCAGGAATTGTGAAAGAATAAACAAGCATGTCCAGTTTTTTTAATACTAATGGGTGATGAAGTGCTAAAAACCAATAAGGACGAGCCTACCCACGTCTCTCTCCATTGCCTTGAACAGGCTGTGTGTTGCATAAAGCGCTGCGATTCGGTGGCTGAATTTCCTGCGCTGTCCTGCGGATGTGACGTCAGATGACGCTGCATCTGCGTCCTCGACAGTTTTGATACAGGAAAGAGACGGTTGCTGTAAATTCAAACACTGTAAGGGATAGTTATGGATTCTTCTGCCGTCAGCAAACGATCCATATCAACTGAAAGACACTAAAAAGTGTCACTACGAAGCAGAGATGGGGGATGTGGAGTCAGCAAGTCAACTCCATGCCGTGTTTTTGTTTTCTTTCCAGCCACTGAACCAGGTGAGTTCAATCAGCACAGTTTATTTCATAGTGCAGGTTGGACTCATCTGGTCCAGTGGCTGGGAAGAACAAATACATGACATGGAGTTGACTTGTTGACTCCACATCCCCTATCTCTGCTACGAAGAAAAAGACTATCAGCGTAGTAAACAACGTTATAGCTTCAGTTTGTGCACGCTCCCGTGACGGCATAGCTCGTGGCTGTGGTTACCCTTTAAGGTGGGTCTGTGCAGATTTACACAAACTAAAGCCTCTGGAGCTCAGCTGTGGCTGTTGCTGGGCTGGGGACGAACCAGATCATGTCTGTGACGGGGCATTGCTGTGAATGCAGCCTGCAAGTTTACTGGGCTCCATTGATGCCCTCTGAAATAAAATTTTTGTAACACGTAACATAACTATAATTTAAGCGTCTTTGAGCTTCTGTAAAAGCGCTCTATAAATAAAATGTATTATAACGTTAAGAAATCATCTCACTTCATTCTTCTGATTAGGCCTGATCAACAGCTGCAGACTGACCGAGCTGCAGGTTCTATGGCCAGAACCGGCTGCCAGCGTCACAACGAGACATTAAATAGTCCACTCAGCTGCTTCTTGTGGAAAAACTTACGATTTTAATGTTAAAAACAACATTGACGTGTCAATAATTGACTTGATATTTATTTATTTTGTAAGAGACCATGGTATAGGGGTATGCACTTCAAGGTGTCCATTATCAGAAATGGACTTCACGGAAGCAACCATGTCATCCATTAATTTCTGATAATGGGAACTTCATCGGGCATCTTCTGCTGGGTTCCATTTGTCAAAAATTCCTCAGTTCTAAGGAAGTTTCAACTGGAATGACCCCGAGGTCGGATTTTCCACTCGGAAATGCAGAGAATCCTCGCTACCTCGAGAACACATTCAAAGATGGCCGCACCCAGTCTTAGCAACAGTGGAAGCTCCTGTAATGTTACATTTATTTACAGTTCTGACTAATTCTTGTTGCATTAAATCAATCATACACGTGGTATTGATTTGATATAGTTGTAGGGGGATGCTGTTGTGGTGTAATTTACATTTTTCATCTGGTAGGCCTATATGTGAACTACAACACCAGCTGTGCTAACAATAGCTAATAACAATAGCCTTAACAAACACATTGTTTTGCTAGTTTGCTATCTCATTTTCCGACCGGTGGACTGGAATGCAGTTAGGTGGGGCGTGACATCATTCACAGTTGGTAAATGGAATGCAACATTAGGCCTACTTAATACACAATGTATAAAGTAATGTACCCTTATTCTTGGGAATTACTCTCATGAAAAAATAACTAAAACAATATAGAAAAAACATCAATGCTGTGTCACTATCAATAGAACAGCAACATCTGGATTTACAGTATATGTAGCTCTCTTGAGTCAGTGAGTGTCAACAGGTCAGTGTTCACTCTGAGATCCTCTGGTGTTGGCTTTGTGGAGCTGTTCTGACACATTAAATCATTTTGCAGTTTTTAATTTGTGTTTGTAACCACAATGTTAAGATGTTATTTTGTCTGCTACATGAGAACCAATGTTAATCACTTTTCTCACCCAGACAGTCACTAGGCTACATCTGTCCTACCACACTGTTTCCTGGTGTTGTAAAAATAAATATTAGTTTGAAATGTGATGGTAAAACAAGGCGACGGCTGTAGAGTTTAAATATAAAAGCTGTAAACAAGCTTCACTGTCCACTGAGAGAAAACACACCACTATATAGAAGCCAAGTATAGCAGCTAGTATTTTCAGCTACCACTCATGTGCAAAACTAATTAATAATTTCTCAGCTGATGTCCTCTATGAGAGACATCAGAGGGTTGAAACACGTCACTGGGTCTCTCTTGCGCACATACTCCTGCCAGCAGAGTTAAGCAAGGCTTTCCTAGAGACCTCAAGGCATTGCTGTGTTTGATGAGATGTTGTTAACAAAGGAATCGTGAGACCAAGAAATGCAGAGCGACTGAAAATGAATAAGACTGTTTGAGCCTGAGAGGATGAAGACTGGTATATCTTCCACTCAGCTTAATTAACTCCGCATTTCTTATAAGAGATAGCTGTACATCATGTCATCTATCTGATTTCATATCTGTAACTGGTAATTTTAGAGATTGCTGTGTTTTCATTCATTACACGACCACAAGGTTTTGCTCCTCACAAGTGATGAACTGCGTCATTCAACATGAAAGTAGGCACTGACGACGCATATATATGCATTTATATTGAGGTTTTCCTGTATAAAAGCTCATCTAGTGTAAAGAAAAAAATCGCTGTTGGTTTCTCATTATACAAGCAGCCCTTTCCTCATTCAGTATGTGAAGTAAAAAAAAAAAGGTGTTAAAGCTGTTCGTACTTGTTCTCAAGTACGTGCAGCTCTATATAAATGCAGCCCATTAACCATACCACTATAACAGTGATTAAGCAGGAAAACCTTAAGTTATATTGAATGAGCTCTTTTAATGTGGATTAATGAGACAATGTAAGGTTCTTAAAAAAGAAAAATTATTGCTGCACAATTGTAACAGTGAAGCTTGCAGCAGATCTTGATGGAAAAAAGAAGAAAGAAAAAGGGTCCCCATGTGAACAATTTATAAAGTTTTAATGGGGATTCTGTATGGTACTAAAGTGGTAAAGACACCCCTATGGTACTGTGGCAAAGTGCCCAGGCCCCTCCCAGGTCCCAGTTATGCACCCTGCCTATCCATCCAACCAGACATCCCCCTGGCCCCATATCCCCGGGACTCAGATACTGTCGGAGGGGTGACGGACCATCAACTCCACAATACTTTGAAAAAAAAGAAAGAAAAAGAAAGAAAGAAAATTAAGGACAAACCTTCTGGTCTTCTTTTTAAATATCTTCTTCTTCTCCCGTTCACTTTAGGTTTTCACAACTAATACTTGAGACTTTAACTGAACTAACCTGAAATTAGGATAAGGAATTTTTTTTTTTTTTTTTCAAATCTTGAATCTCAAGATGACTTTACCATTAATAAATTGTGTAAAGTGTAAAAGCACAACAAATAAGTTTCACACACTTAAAGGTTGAGTCCGAAGTCCCCCACCATTTCTGTTTGCAAACAGCAGCATTCAAACTTAGCGCCCCTCCTTCTCAGGCTAATGGCCGCCTCGTTCTTCAAACTATTCAGCTCAAGTCTCTCCTTCAGCCCTGCCAAACTAATATTAGCCCGTTTTCCAACTTGCACTATCTAAAGCTCTTACCTTTTATTCGGTGCATCCGCCGTTTTTTCTTTCTTTCTTTTTTTCTTTCTTTTTTCTTCGAGAGTTCGAGTGACTGGCGTCTGCTCCATTCATGAGCTTATTCCCACACAATGTCATGTCCTTAGTTCTGTCATTGCGGGATATGAACAGAAATTCCAACCAGAAACGTCCCGAACACAACAAAACAAAGCTAAAGAGCGAATTACAGGCAGGGTGAGAGAGTTGCATTCAAACGCGCCACGGCACGGGAGTAGGCCCAAAGGCGCAGTTTGAGACGGATTTCCACTTGCACAAGTCTAACGTTTATTTTCAGGGGGAAATGTCGGACTCTACCTTTAAATTACTTTTTAGTTCTAGGGCGGTACCATGATAGTGGCAGCCAATAGAAAGTTGTTTACATACAGGAGGTGATTAACACAACAATTTTGCAGACCTCATATGGCAACAGCCCTCCCCTAACGTAGTTTCCCTGCACGAACTATGGACTAAAACAAAAAGGGGTCTGAGGTGTTCTGTTAAACTCTAACCATCCAACGTGCTAATCTGATGGCATCTGTTGAAGCAAGCCCTACACTCAAAACTAGAACCCCTAAGCTGACTGGGCCCACAGGTTTACTTATGTCCTGGTACCTGACACAATTGGACATCCCTCAGATGATTGTTGTTCATTATCCATACCCTGACTGATCAGAACTATTTACGCAGTAGGAGGAGGACCTGTTCATGATAAGGTGGGGGGTAATTTTATTCCTGATGGGTGTAGATCTCCATGTGCCGCTTCTGACGCAGACAGAATGATGTCATCAGCTCAGTTCTTGCCTGACTACAAACACAACACACAAATGCAATTATACCAATCTCTGGGGATTTTAACCACATCACTCTCTGTTACACTTTCAAATTTTCAAAAGTTTGTCAACCAGTTTTGTTTTTTTATCTGAATTATTTTTCCCTGAACTAGTTATACCATCAGATATGATTTCTGTCTAAGAGGATAAATGAATTGTTCAGTTTAATCGGTTGTAGGAGAAGAGTAGGAAAGTAAGCTGATGTTACTGTCAACCAACATCTCACTCACACTTCATATCAGAGATAAACAGCTTAGGTTACAAATTCAGTGCTCTCATATGTTAATCAGAGACAAATAACTAATGAGGCCATGTGAATGTCCAAAGTTAGCATCAAAGTTCCTGTTTATGGTCAGTCAGCTTTGTTTCTTTGTTCAAAAACGGTTGAATCAGACAGCAGCTTATCATTCTACATAGTTTTATCATTCTATTCAATTGCTCCAATTAGAGCACACTATCAAGCAAACAGCCAGGTCTTAACTGGATAAAAACAGAACTCTGAGGCCTACTCAGGTTCAGCATCACATTTTGTTACATACTATTTTAAGTGTGGTTAATAATACTACTATGTGTGTTCTCACTTTGTTGAATATACCATCAGACCATTTTTGTGTTTTAAGTAGCTACTACAATAATCCTTTATTAAGAAAATGTGTAGACTATTCCAGGCAAACACCAGAAGAAGACCCTCCACCATTGCTGAGGTGGTCAGAGCAAAACTCATGTGAATTAGAATATTTTCTTAACATGAAAGAAATTTGGAAGGACTTGCCCATTTCCTGGCTGCTGAACATCGGTGGAAAACTTTAAATATAGTTTAAAGAAAAAAATGGGGAATTGCAAAGATGACTGGGCTTTACTTCATGAAGATTGCTGCCCTGTAACTCTGACGAGGGCAGTGGTTGACGCTGCTCAGCTGCTGATGGCAGTGTGTTCACATCAGCAGAAATGAGATGCTGTCATGGCAGAGGAAACACTGGATTTTATTCCCAACAACAAAAACACAGTAAATTTTGATGAACAGTCATCAGTCTGACTCTAAATCCTATGTGCCCATGTTGCCATTTAGTTTAACGTAGAGCAACAGACAACATTTGTTATGCTGGTAAACGCAAACAGACCAAGAAACAGGGAGTTGCAGTGTTTCTGAGAGTTAATGACTAATTTGGGAGATATTTTGAAATGTAACATTATTGTCTCTGATAAGAGCAATTTTGTGGCCAAAAAATAAAAATCATTCAGTCAGTAACACAAACATTGTCCTGCAGCCTAAATAACTAAACTATAGCTGTGTCCCAATCAGAGGTCTGCGCACTTCAAAGTGCGGATTCGTCTGCCGCATACGTCACAGTGGCGCGTCGAGTGCTGTCCCAAATCAGAAGCCTATGAAGGAGCCTCCAAATCCAGCTTTCAAACCGCTCATTGTTTGGCCTGAAACAAAGGCTACTGATGGTGTATCCTTCGAGGCCTGGCCTGTTCAAGAATTCATTGTGCACAATAAGTCAGGAAATAAGCAGCAGAGCTCCGAGTGTAATATTTGTATATTTGTGGATTTTTAAGTAGGACTAGAGGCAGGAATTTAAAAAAACAAACAAACATGCATGTCCATTTTTTTTAATACTAATGGGTGATGAAGCGCTAAATACCAAAAATAACGTTTCCACCCACGTTTCTCTCCGTTGCCTTGAACAGGCTGTGTGCTGCAAAATGCGCTGCAATATGGTGGCTGAACTTCCCGCGCTGCCCTGCAGACGTGACGTCAAATGACGCCACATCTGCAGTTTTAATACAGGACGAAGACGGTCGCGGTAAATTCAAACACTGTTAGCGATAGTTATGGATTCTTCTACCATCAGCAATGATCATTGCTGATGGCACTAAAAAGTAGAACTACAAAAAAAAAAAGGTTAGTAAACAGCATCATAGCTTCAGTTTGTGCTTCATAACTGTTTGTTCAACCTGATTGAATCTTTTGGATCAGTGGAAATAACAATTTTCTGCATCATAATTCTCCATGTTAACTGCACCCACTTCCAAATTCTAACCAGACACAATTGTTATTTGACTCCACCGAGAAAAAGTTTGGCTCAGATGATGTGTCAAGCCGCAACAACTCTCAAACCATATCCGCCTTGAGAACAACAGTTTTCTTTTCATGCAGAGTATGTAGCAAGCTTTAAAACCAACTGTACTGTACGTGGATTCTTCAATTCCAGTAACATGTTTGCCAGGACTCCCTTGAAAAAGAAGTTTTTAATCTCAATGGGACTTTCCTGGGTAAATAAAGATTAAATAAAAAAAATCAAATACAGCTCTGATATCCCATAGGACAAGTACCTACAGGCATTAGTACTTTATCTGAGGCCAGATAAAGTACGCTGCGCATGCGTGCTGCCTTTGAGACTGTCCACGGTGCTTCGCTTGTGATTCGCCTTTATTTCCATGACATATAGTTCCCCTATCGAATGCTGCCTTGTCAGTCCTTTGATGTGAAATCGACTTGGCATTTGTACTCGATCAGAATGTGTGGGTCATGAAACATAACTGGAAAAAATTGCGAGTTAATTACTTCACTTTCGCCAAGTGGCGCTGGTGAAACGCCAGATTACAGCAACTCTGCTAAAGTCAGGATTAGACTACATGATTTATTTAAAGGTTGAATATGGAATACGGACAGAACAGCAACATCACATGTGTCTAGGTTGTAGTTGCAAGCGGCAGAAAAACAACTCCAGCCGCTGGGATGCCAGGCTCACTGCCGATGCAAGTGACCTACAGTCTGCAGCATGTCCAACAAGTAACACAGAGGAGTTTATAACTGACAGCTAACGTTAGCCATGTTAGCAAACAAGCTAACTTTACCGATCCAGGAAGAAAGTCGCCATTTCCGTGTTTTGACTCCGTGGAAAACGTTTATGTGGGTCCATTTAGTAAAGTCTTCACCTAAATTTACTCCAGGTTTTGCTCTTCTCAGGTCACTCCTCCTCAGAAACGGATAACAACATCTCCAGGGCTCTGAAGCAGCTGCTTCACTCGTCATTTCCACGGTTTTCCCCTGTACAAGCCTGACTATGACCAAAATATTGTTTCCATACAGAGATCGTATTTGGCAACCTGCAATGGCGGCGTGTATTGGCTTATAGACGTAAATAAAATGCCATTATCGAACCCGTAAAAAATTATTTTATAATTATTTTTAGGCAAAATATAATTTTTCTGGGAAATGTTGTACTTTCATTCTGTACACCCCCCAAACGACCTGTGGAGGTATTATTTTTGAAAAAATATAGCTTTTAATAAAATTGTTCCATATTCAACCTTTAATGGTTCACAACGGTCACAATGTCAGATTAACAGACGTGTCATAAAATCGGACAGTGTCTTGTTACTTGCGAGTGGTCACACTACATGATTGGCACCAGACACGACAACCATCTGATCATTGTGCGGCGTCGCAAGAGACGGCACAAGAAGGTGGGAGATCACCAATCGCTGATTATCTCACACTACACGGAGCAAAGACGCAACATTCTGCGAGCTGAAAAAGCAGAATCGGGCACGACAGTGAGCGACTGTCTATAATGTCTCTGTCAGGCCAAAATTGGGTTAAATTTGTGTAGTCTGATCCAGGCTTAAGCTAAGCTAAAGTCAGTGCTGCCAGATTCAGAGAATGACTGGGTTGACAAGAAAACACTTCTGCCCACTTGTCCAACTCAGGGGACTGCGGGAGGAGGCTTAATTTCACCCAGGGGTGGCATATGCCTTTAAGGCATAAGATGTAGGACACTTACCACATTCTGATGCTTACTCATTAATGTCAAGCACCGGAAGATATGTGAAGATGTTCAGACACTACTGGCCCATTTTTTGTCAGCTAAAAATGGCATGTCACTGTTTACAACACTAGGCATTTATCATTTGCTGTAAAGGTTTCTCAAAGGAAATTTGGGGCAGAAATTACAAGTAAGCCCAGTTCTCCAGGTGCCCCTACTCACTTGGTGGAGCTGTGATAAAAATTAAGTGGAGCAAAGTCTACATTTCAATAAAACTTCAAAACTGTATAATCCTTTGTTAGTGCAATCAACTAACTGGGAAATGTGTGGAGTTTGCATGTTGTTACTGCAGCAGGACACAGAAAGGTTTGAACCCCAATCTCCTGAGTAAGCCAGCTGCACTGACCATTTGGTCAAAGGACAGTCCCTGTGGCCAAGTAGCCAGGGCATATTGGAGGTAGTGTTGTAGTCAAGACCTCACCACCAAGCCCAAGACATTACTGAAACCAAATACCAAGACCAGGGACCGAGACCAAGACATTGTACAAGACTGGGAAATGTCTTGGTCTCTGTAATGTCTCAGTAATGTCTTGGTCTCGTGGTTGGTGGTGTGGTCTTGACTGCAACAGTAGTTGGAGGCATAGTGACAGGACCATCAATTGTCACATTCCTATGGGTTTGAGATAATGTCAGTCTTTAAGCCATAGCTTTTTCAAGTGAATGAGCATCCCATGGCAAACTCTTGAAGAAATAATTATGACATATTATTTACCAAAGATCTGAGGTGAATGTAAGGGATTTCCAATTCAATTCAATTCAACTTTATTTGTTTAGTGCCAATTCACGACAATGTCATCTCAAAGCACTCTACAGACAGATGAATTCAAGCCAATTCATAATAGCTTAGCTAAGTTAGAAGTTTATGTTTCACATCAAGAGGGTCATGTAAAAAATTCAAGGTTGAAGTTCATGAGTGAGAGCATGGGAATAGAAGCAACCTTTTAAAGGCAAATGCCACCTCTGGGTGAAATTGAGCCTTCCCCTGCATTCCCCTGAGTTGGACAAGTGGGCGGAAGCGTTTTCTAGCTGACCCAGTCATTCTCTGAATCTCGCAGTACTGACTTTAGCTTAGCTTAGCATAGCTGCTGTAATCGGGTGGTTTCAAATAGCATCACTTTGCGAAAGTGAAGTAATTAACTCAAATTTTTTTCCAATTACATTTCGTGATCCGCACATTCTGATCGAGTACAAACATTCATTTTCATTTTTATCAAAATAACTAGATACAGAGTTGGTCTCAGTGAATGGTGATCTGTCTTAGTAGCCTACTGTTGTAGCCGTCTTAGTTAGGATGGTTCTTGATGTACTGACCAGTTTCATATCTCTGTAATGTCACTATTCGTGCAAATGTGTGTTTGTAGAAAGCTTTTTTTTTTGGGGGGGGGTGTAAATTAACTTCAGTCCAGCAATGTGGAAGGCTATTGTTTGCTGTTTTAAATGTTAAAAGATGTAGAAGTCACTATGTACAGTATATGCTCCATGCATTACTGTACATAGCTTCACATTATTTTAATATCGATTCTAGCTAAAAGGCTTCATTTTCATAACACAGTAATTTTCCAGCTGCTTCTCTCTCTCACACACACACTGAACATTTTTCTCTCACCCTTACTCTTTGGTACTTCTATCCTCCATTCAACACTAAGATGTGTCATCCTCTTTTTCTTTGAAAGTCGGCTCACAGGCAGTCCATGTCATGATGACATTTCATACCCAAATCTTGGATACATATTAGTTTGAATTCACATATTTTCACACTATTCGCACTGCTACGTATATATGTGGCATTTTATCAATGAAAAACTTTGCTTTATATGGTAATCAGCTGGAAGATATACAGCAGATTTCATATGCTTCAAATCAATTTACCTCTGCTATAGGTGCTTGTGAAAATTGGCTGCTTCATCCAAAAAAAAAAAAAAAAAAAAAAAAGAACGACAGAAGTCACCATTCTGGCTCCTTTACAATAAGTAGGCATGACCTTTGAGTTTTTGCTCATAATAAGTGTAAGAAATCAGGCTGGGACCATGGTGGTGGTGGTCAATTTGCCACTGAGAAGTAAAAAGAAGCAAATCCAGGGACACTATGAATTTTTACAGTGAAGGGTTAGGCTGAAAAGATGGAGCTTTTGCTCATGATGACACATCCACATTTGAAGGCTTCAGATAAAACATTAGAGATGTAGTTCTGCTCATTTGACAAAAAACTTGCAGCTTTTATGATACAGTTATTTGTCATTGCTCAATGGCTGTCCACAGACAGCAATTTGATAATCAGAACAACTTCAGGGGTAACTCAGACATACACAACAGTGAAGAAATTGGAGAGCAGATGATTTGTTGACAGTATTGGGGAAAAAAATCAGCATTTGCAATAAGCTGTGTTGGTTCAAAACCCAGTGTTTATGGCAGTAAAAAACAAGTATTTTGTGGGGGGAGAAAGGCTGTAAAGTGGTATCGCGGGACTTATTGTTCATATGGGACTTGTCACCCTGACAAAATCATAGGGTTAATTACAAAGCTTTGCAATAAGTGAATTTTCCTCAAGCAGAAAATACAAGCCTGTTTCAGTCATGAAATCTCTAACAATATCTGCTTTGTGAATCTGTTAAAATCACTTGTCATTCAGACAAGTTTTTTAGTACATGTTTGTCATGCTTTATTTGGTGTGAATGCCAATATTCTCCATTTGCTCAAGATTGGACAGTGAAAGAATTTAGTATAACAACAAAGTCCTTCAGTAGAGTCAGTTCTCTAGCCACATAATGCCATTTTGCCATTATTATTTGATTTAAGTATCTCAAGTACACAGTGGTTATGTAAGTACACTTCACAGGTGATGGAGGCAATTAAAAATATCACTTATTACCATGTTGAGATTGATTAATTAGTTGTTTTATTAAAACAAATAAATGAATAAAAGATTTGGTATCTTATTCTGCACAGTAGTGTGGCGGCTAGACTTTCTGTGAGGAGTTTGCATGTTCTCCTGAAGTATGTTTTGGCTCTCTCCGGGTACTCTGGCTTCCTCCCAGAATCCAAAGACATGCATGTTAGGTCAATTGGTCACAATAAATTCTCCCAAGGAGTGGGTGTGAGCATGAGTGGTTGCTTGTTGCTTTGTGTTCTGAAATTAAATTAAATTTAAAATACTTTATTTATCCCAGGAGGGAAATTCAAAGTTGTAATTGGCTGTCTCTCTCTTTTTTTTTGTCTTCCAAACAATATGACATAGATACAACATAACAATAATAATAGTAAGTGTAAAAACAATCATCAATCAATCAGTCTTTTTTGTTCTTTAGGGTGATGCTGCTGGCAGGAATGAATTTCTGTATCTCTCCATCCTACAGCGAACCTGACGCAGCCTCCTACTGAACACACTCAGTTGATTCGTCACTGTGTTATGGAGAGGGTGGGAAGAATCCTCCATCATCTTCATCAGCTTGTGCAGCATTCTTTTCTGAACAATCATCTCCAGTGGCTGTAGAGTTATTCCCAACACAGAACCAGCTTTCTTGATCAGCTTGTTTAGTTTCTTCAAGTCTCTGATTCTGATGCTGCTGCCCCCGCAGATTCTGCAAAGCTGATTGCACTTTCCACAACAGACTTATAGAAGGTCTGCAACATCTTGGTGCAGACGTTGAATGAGTCAGCTTTGTTAGAGGCATGGTAGGGGGATCCTAGAAAAACGGTTCGAGCAAGTTACTTTTTAAAAGATACACACCCCTAAACCACACCTCCAGAGCGCAGGAGCACGTGCGCAGACAAAAAGCAAAGGTAAACGATTACAGCCAAGCTCGTTAACCGCTGAGGAACCACGTTGTGTGTTAAGTGTTAATTTGCAGCCGTGGAGTTTGATAGACATCTCATCATTCAATCAATAAGCACGGGCTGTTCAAGACAATTGGATTGGGTTTTTTCGGTCCTGTCCGTTTCACAGGTGACTAAATTTTTTTAAATTTTGTGTCAGAGCATTTAATTAATTGTCTGCAATTGGGGTGTGAAGAAGATTTTAAGCAATATAGTAAAAAATGCTCCTGGAAAACATCATCCGCCCTGCCCTGAAGAAGTAGAGTCTGTTTCTGGACCCTTTCTTGTAGATGTAGTCACTGTTGCATTTCCTGTCGAGTCTGTTGTCCAGCTGAACTCCGAGGTATTTGTATTTCTCCACCACCTTCACCTCCTCTCCCAGGAAGTAGACAGGACTATGCTGCTTATTCTTGCTCCAGCTGAAGTCAACAATCATCTCTTTAGTCTTGCTGGTATTTAAGATGAGCTGATTGTTACCGCACCATTTCACAAACTGACTGACCAGTTCCCTGTACTCAGCTTCTTGTCCATCACTGATACACCCCACAACTGCAGAGTCATCAGAATATTTCTGCAGATGACAGGACTCAGAGTTGTACTGGAAGTCTGAGGTGTACAGTGTAAAGAGGAATGGTGAGAGTACAGTCCCTTGTGGTGCTCCAGTGCTGCTGACCACCATCTCAGACACACAACCTTTCAGTCTCACAAACTGCGGTCTGTTTGTTGGTAGCCGTAAATCCAGGTGGTTGTGGAGGGATCCACCTGGAAGTTATGGAGCTTCCGACATAGCAAAGCAGCAGAATTGTATTAAAGGCACTTGAGAAATCAAAGAACATGACCCTCAAAGTGCTGCCTGACTGGTCCACATGAGAGTGGGCTCTGAAGCAGGAAGATGATGGCGTCTTCAACCCCAAGCCCATTACCATATGCGAACTGTAATGGGTCCTGAAAGGTGTTGACTTGCTTGTTGAGGTGAGCCAGAAAGAGTCTCTCCAAGATTTTCATGATGTGAGATGTCTGTAGTCATCTGGTTCAACTGGTTGTGGTTTTTTAGGGACAGGAACAAGACAGGATGTTTTCCACAGCACAGGAACTCTGTTCTGTCTCAGGCTGGTGTTAAAAAGGTGCTGGAGAACTGGACATAGTTGTTCTGAGCAGATCTTGAGAACTCTGGGACTGACACCATCTGGACCTGCAGCCTTGTTCCGGTTCAGCTTCTCCAGTTGTTTCTTAACCTGGTCGCTGGAGACAGTCAGGCTGAAGGGGGAGACAGAGGAGGTCTCAGGATGTCCTGATGTGGAGGGAGATGAGGCTGTGTTCAGGTCCATGACTGAGGTGCAGGGTGACAGAGTGGAGGTGGGACAGGAAAGCTGTGGGCTCTTGGAGGGTATGTGGTGTGTTGGGTTGGCAGCAGGGGGGAACTGAGCCTATTGAAGAACATGTTCAGTTCGTTAGCTCTGTCCAGACCTCCTGTCAGTCTGATCCCCCTTTAACTTAAAGCCGGTGATTTTTTCATTCCCGACCACACATCCCTTAACGTTGTTCTGCTGGAGCTTGCTCTTCAACTTCTTCCCTTAGTCCTCCTTGCACTTCTTAGTCTGTGTTTTCAGTTGTTTTTGTGTGGTCTTCAGTAACTCCCTGTCTCCATCCCTGAAAGCTTTCTTTTTGATGTTCAGCAGCTTTTTCAGGTCACTGGTGATCCAGGGTTTCTTATTGGGGAAGCACCTCACTGTTCTTGTTGAAACGATGTTTTCCACACAGAAGTTTATGTATTCTGTCACACACTCAGTCATGGTGTTGATGTCATTACCATGAGGTTCACAGAGGACATTCCAGTCTGTGGCCTCAAAGCACCCTCTCAGAGCATCTTCAGCCTCAGTAGACCAGGTTTTAATCGTCCTCCTAATGACTGGTTGCTGCTGAACGATGGGCTTGTAGGTGGAGGTGAGAAGAACCAGGGATCTTCCTAAAGGAGGCAGGGCAGAGGAGCTGGGTATGCATTCTTAGTATTTTAATAAAAATAAGTCCAACATCTTACTTTCTCTGGTGAAGCAGCTGACAAACTGCTGGAAAGTCTATAACGTAGTAGAGAGGGGAGACATTGTTGAAGTCTCCAGAGATCGCCACGAATGAGTTTGGATGCTGTTTGTATTTTAGCCACAATGGAGCTGATGACATCACAGGCTGTCTCTGGTACGGTATCTGGTATAATATAAACCGCTACCAGAATATCACAGGCAAACTCTCTGGGCAAATAATATGGACGAAAACTTACAGCTAACAGTTCAATGTCTCTTGTGCAGATCTTCTCCTTGACAGTGACGTGTCCTGGATAGCACCAACGCTGGTTGACCAGCACTGCAATTCCACCTCCCTTCAGCTTCCCGCTGAGTTGTTTATTTTCGGTCTGCACGGACCGTCTTCAGCCGTGTACAGACGCATTGCAGTCCGCGAAGTGTTCATGCAGCCATATCTCAGTGAAGCACATAATACTGCTATCTCTGTATTCTTTCTGAGATCTTGTTAGCACTTCAAGCCTATCCATCTTGTTAGCTAGCAAGCTCACGTTACCCATCAGAACAGTTGGAAGAAACGGTCTAAATCTCAACCGTTTTTCTCTCTGCCTTTCC
>JALJCO010011198.1:0-35994 GCA_023101725.1 Atherinomorus stipes | reverse complement strand
ATTGTAAGTATGTATTCTGATTACTTCCTGTTTCTGACACACGTGGTTTCTGTTGCTAATTTTCCCTACCTGCTCCTCGCTTGGTTCGCTCTGCTCTCCGTTTCCTTTGTTCTCTGCAGATTTTCATTTACCCCCCTGTTGTTCTGGTAATGCTGGGCTCACAGCAAACAAGATCTCTGTGGTACTGCATGTACTTCAAACTTCATATCAGACTCTAGGTGGAGCATACAGCTCCATAACAGGCTGCTCCATTTTATTCCGTTGATCGGAGTCCAATCATCCATCAGTGTTTACAAATAGCATCCATGTGAGTTATGCCAGTGCTCTAACCAAATCTTTTACCCTTCAGCATCTGTGACTGTTCCAGGGCGACGTCATGATATTGGCGTAAAACATGTTGAGATTGGTCGAAAGCTTCCATGGTTCAGTGCAGTCAACCATCTTACTTCTGTGTTGGAAATAACACGCATAAAAAACTAACATTTCATACCAAATTAGTTCCTATAGACTAATCCGACCAAATGCCACAACTAGACCGTTAGGCTTAAGTTGGTCAAGCTGGTTTTAGCTAAGTTTTGGTCAGCTGGTAGCTGGTCAGGCTGGTTTGGCAAGTTTTAGCTGGTTTTGGCTGGTCTAAGCTGGTCTTGGCTGGTCAGTCTTTGCTGGTCAGGCTGGTCTTAGCTGGTCAGGTGGGTCTTAGCTGGTTTTGGCTGGTCTTAGGTCAGACTGGTCTTAGTTGGTCAGACTGGTCTTATCTGGTTGGTCAGCTGACATTGACTGGTCAGGTTGGTCCCCAAGTAGACTTCTGCAATTCAAATAATCCAAGCATAGACAAATGGGACTCTGTGGTCAGTCACAGCCATCAGCCCAAAGTCATGTGAGATTCATCTGGTGGGGGGGGGGTAGTGTCTTTTAAGATATAGATGAATTTACAGCAGACCCCACCTCCTTAGCCTAACATGGCAGGTTGATGAGCCTGGTCCAGCTTTGCCAGTCTGTTCAACCATCTTATTCCATGAACCATTTTATACCATCCTAAACCATCAACTGCTCAATTAAAAAACCTTCTAAACCATCAGCCAGCTAAGACCATCTAAAACCACCAACCATTCTATTCAACCTGGTTGAATAGGGTAGGTGGTGGTTTTTGAAGGTCTGGAAGCTGGTTGAAAGACCAGAAACGTCAATTGTGTCAAATTAGACAAAATATGTGTTGTCCCTAATCTGATGCAGCACGTGTTAAAGGTGTCATAACCTGCTGTTTTACATGCACAATCCTTCTTAAATTATCTTCAAATGAATTTTTAATTATAGTTGGGTGGGATGAAAATTTAATGAGCTCATTTTAACCTCTTTTTATCCCCAACTGTTGTCTGTCGCGAGAATACGCACGAGAATTAAACCTGTCCGTAAGCGCGTTCATGAAGCACACGTCAAAGTCAAAACAAAGTTTTATCAGGACAGAGCAAGTGAAGGAAAATGATGTCCCAACAGAGAAAAACTTGATAAAAACGTAACGGTACGGTTGATTAAAAGGGCCGGACTCTGATGAATATAAGGAGCGGACGTCTGACGTGAAGTTAACCAAACGGTGTTAGCTTTTGCAGCTACATTAGCAGCTTGTCCGTTCATCTACCATTGTTTACTGGTCTCTTACACAAAAGATAATAAGTTACACAAGCAGCAACACTTACCGACTGCACATCCTCACTGAATAAATATAATCCACTGCTCCCTGGCAGGGCTGTACAGTGCGAGCGTTATACTCGCATATGCGCCTAAAAATACATTGGTGCGAGTAGGCTACTGGAAAAAAAATGGGAGCACGCATGCGAGTATAGATTTCATCCCTCTAATTTACACTTTGCTCCTAAATAAGTCAGGATTGATTTAAAGTGGAAATGAAACTGCCAACCAAACTAAATTTATTAATTTGCCAGTTGAAAAATACATGAAAAATATGAGCAAATAAGAGAAAAACGTGGCAACGTTTTTATGGTCAGGACGCCGACATGCGGCAGCTTTGAAAGTCACCGCGTTGCGCTCCAGCTCCACATTGAACCATCGGTATCACCAGCTACACAACAACTAACAACCGTAACACAATTTAGAAGATGGACTTAATGAAAGGCGAAGCTGGAAGACCAGTCCAGCATCCAGATCCTGTTGCAGATGCTTTCCAGTCCGTAGGCCGCTTGACTAGAAAGGAAGCCGGGGCTGATCTGTAGCGGAGCGGGTTACGCTGATTACGGGGAGTCCCAGATAGAAACAGCTGACGGTCATGTCAGAGAAACCTGCTGCAGAGCTGTTCCGATCATCGGACTGTAGCGAAGGGATTTATGAGCGTTGCCGATTGAGGTGTTTCTAATAAGAGGCTTAAAGAGGAACGGAGTTGGTGAATTACGCAGCGATGTTTGTACGGACCGATACCGCAGATACCGATACCGATAAACGGAGCTCCGCTGGTGATATTAAAAACACTCAGAACAGCTTCAGGCTTTCCTCTGCGGGCCTCTAGTTTACCAGACTCCAAGTCTTCAGATCATTTTCCTCATTTTCTCTATAAAATGTTCACACATGATCAGGAGTCATTGGTTTCCTCTTCAGAACTGCACCAACCAAACTGGTGACGTCAAAGCTTAGCTTTGCAAGTGTCTTTGTGGGCTTTAAATAATAATGATAATAAATAATCATGATTATTATTATCATTACCATCATCAATAATACATCTGGGAGATTTTCTGATTGAAGGTGATGTTTGGTTACAACTGTAATCTAAACCATTAGACGTCTCTTTTACATCGTTAGCATGGCTCGTCCAGCTTTTCTTCCATGTAGTGAAACCAATAATGAGTCTCTGGGTTTTTATGAGAACCTTTGCAGTCATGAGAACAGATATGGGGGGTCACAACATGGCAACTTCTCTCCATATTGCTGTTTAACAAAGATTAAATGAAGAGGTTACCTGCTGCTGACAGTTAAGTATCTGCAGAAGAATAATCAGGGAGCAGGTGTTATCGCCCCCTACAGTCATAAGTTTTCATGGGTCACAGGTTTTGCTGTAACACCGGTTTGGTGCCCTTTTTAACAACAATGCATAATGCAAAATCCACATCCATACTAAAGCCCACCTGACCCAGACCAACCCCACCCAGACCAAATCCTGCTGTGGACCGCTGGATGGACACAGCCAAGTGTGCCAGGGACAACAAAAAACTGTAGGACAGAGAAGTTCTCTGTATTCAAAACTGTTTGTTTCTCGGTGTAATGCATCATTTGGCCTGTTGCCTGGGCAAAGGTTATTATTAGTAATATTTAAATGTGCTATTTAAGAAAATTCATAGTGCTCCTAAATTTTTTTCTGTGCTCCTAAATTTTTTCATTTGGGAGCACTAGTGCTCCTAGTGAAAAAGCTAAGCGTACAGCCCTGCTCCCTGGTAGTGCTGTCCCTCCTGTTAAAGAACTGAAAACTGCTGAATTCTTGCAAAGGCAACTCAGCATTTTTATGGACCACAAGCCTCTCTTCTAGTATACAAATACAGCTGGATACAAAGCAACCAGAAGGTTTTTTTAAACAGAACGCATTCAATAATAATGGAGAACACAGAAATATTAATGAAATGACCATGGAAGTACAACTTAAACATCAAGACATTGATTTTGAATTATGGTTCAACAAAAGAGTTAAAAGCAAACAAAAAAATGAAACAAGTAAACAAGCACGATGGGACTCCTGAGCTAAAATGTTGTTGAGCAACACTTTGAGACAATCACTGCAGGTGGGTGTTTTCTGTAACATCCAATCAAACGTCTGCACCCGTTGACAGTTATTTTGACCCACTGATTATGAGGAAGGTGCTTTAATTTGTCTGGGCAAGTTTTTTTTTTCCCAAACAATTTAAAATCAATATTTCATTTTACTAAAGGTATAATTTTATAAACTTATTTTCTTTCAGTTTAATGTTATTTGATTTACTATTGTAAATTGAGCATTTTCATAGGTGATTATTTTTTGTTTAGGGGTTGTAAGTAACTAAATAGTTGCAACTGTTCTGTTCTGAAAAATTACTTGTTTACTTTAACAATTTTGAAATACATATAAATATCCATAAAACCACCGCTGTCTCAGTCTGGAATCATGACCGATGCTTCCTTTCACGTCGCGCTCCCCGTGGAAACAAACACTCGGACAAATGTGGACCTGCATTAAAGTCCCCACTTTGAGACTGATGGACATTTTAGTCATTCACATCAGCGGTCGGGCTGTGATTGACAGCTCTCCCTGCATTCATCATCGCCACAGCCAGTTCATAAATTACAGAAACAGCAGTGACTGTCTGGGACACGTAAGGCTGTTCGTGCTCATGTCACGTATTTTTGTGAGATCAAGTTGAGTTACGTTTCTCATTGCAAAAAATCTGAAATAGTGATGTGTCGTTCACGAACGATTCGTTCAATATGAACTAATCTTTTATATGACTCAGGAGTAATGAGTCCTCTCAGAGAGCGATTCGTTCATTTTCATGCACTGCGCTCTCTCACCACATGGCAGCAGCTGTAAGCTCAGCCAGCCAGCAGGACGACAGGAAACAGAAATGATTAGTTCATGACTCAACCAAATGTGTCGGTCCACAGTAGGGAGGAGCGAGTACACCATTATCTGTATCTGTTCAACCATCTAAATTATCTGTATCTGTAGCTGCATCCCAATTCTGGGTCTGGATCCTTCGAAGTGCGCATTTGAAGGCCGCATACATCACAAAGGCTGTCCCATTTCAAAAAAATCGAAGGGTCTTTCAAATGCGGCCTTCGAATGCGTCCTCCTTTCCCCCAAATTCGGAGGATACATCGCTACCATCCTTCATGGCCTCGCGTATCCCAAGATGCTTTGTGCGCCTTTTTTAGTAGTTGTAGAAGAAGAAGAAGTACGAAAATGGCAGCGCCGGCAATAGTGCCGATAATACATTTAAATGTAAGTAACAGGTCTTTTTTTAAACTCAAGAGTTCAAAGGGTCTTAAAAACCGAATAGTTGTTAAAATACATGACGTCAACTACGCTAACACGGAGCCACCGGAATGTGTAGGACTAGCAATTACATGAAGCTAAGAGCTAACCTGTTGATGCGAGACGCTCATATCAACATTAAAAGCCTTCACTTTAAGATGTTACAAGCTTTTATGTTAACGTTTAGATTAAATATTCAAAGTATTGTCAATTTACTGTATAGTGTAGTTCACTTGAGCAGTATCAGCGTTATATGGAACAGTCATTTTGCCTGTTGACATAACAAGAATATGCTTTACATGTCATTTTGTTCCAGGGAGCTAACGGAGGAGTTTATCAAACTCCGTGGCCAAAATGACCACCTTTTTACAGGGGCCAAAAACACCACCACACTTGGCTGAAGAAGAAGAAGGAAAGGAAGAAGAGAAGGCGGCAAAATGATGAGCTGGTGGGTTTAATCAGGGAGGACATGAGATGGCAGAGGGAGGCTGAAGAGAGGAGAGAGAGAGAGAGTCGGGAGAGAATGGACAGATTTAGTTTATCGGAGACGATGGTTGAGAGGCGTTAATTTTTTTTTTTCTGTGGATGTTTAAGTTCTGTGTTGCTGTTCTGGTTATTTAAATTGTTTTATGAAATTGTTATTGTTACATGAAATTTTTATATTATTAAATTGTTATTGTCCGTGTGTTAAAGTCCTCTAACCTTGTGACATTTTTTCATCACTTCTTTACAATTTAAGCAAGCTTCAAACAACTTCTCAGTGACAATTTATTTTTTAAGAAACAAGTATTTACAAAAAAACCTATTTGAATATTTTTAACTATTTACAAGCACATTTTGAAAACAAGTACAACTATTTACAAAGTATAGGCAGAAATTAGTATTTACAAAGAACATAAAGAACATACAGTATATACATTTTAGGCTGAGCAGGAGTCCCTGGTGGTGCTGCTGGACCGGAGGGGATGCCACACTGAAGACCTTGGGAGTCTTCTGGCTGTGAGCAGGACATCATCTGGGGGATGGGGGATGCCTCTCTCCACCGTCCACCACATCTTCCATCAGGGTTTGCAGGGCTGACCCAATCGACGGCTGCCATGTTACTAACAACATGAATCATTTTCCAGAAGAAAATAATTACTGAACCTGAACTGTTTTCAAAACACTTAAATGAGAATAGCTATAAAATAACTATACCTGCCATCTAAAGGTAGTCGTGGTCAGGTAGACCCTCCTCCAGGGCAGACACCTCAGCAGACAGCTGATCCTGCCAAGATGAGGTGCCCTGGAGGAGGGTAGATGGCACGCCTGTACAGTGGGCTGTGCCGGAGTACTCTGGAGTCGTGCACCGACCCCGGCCACCCCCCTTCGTGTCGATGAAGCGGCCCTGATGGTCACAAACTGCCTGCAGGATGATGGCGGAGAACAGTTTCCTGTTGCGGTAGCAGTGAGCATCAGGGCCGCCTGGAGGCTTGATCCTAACATGGCAGCCATCGATCGCTCCAGCAGCTTTGTGAAAAGCTCTGTGTCTTGCCTCTTCTGCAGTCTTGGGGAGGCGGATGGCCACCACCTCCTTAATAACCCGATGGACGATGCGATGAACAGTGGACCGAGGCATCCCGAACACCCTTGCCACCACTCTGTAGGATGTCCCACTCACCAGCCAGAAGAGGAAGACGAAGGTCTCTATTGTGGCACCCCCATCCACGTCTTCTTTCCTGGAAGAAAAACTCCAGCAGCACCAACAGGGACTCTCTGCTCAGCCCGAAATCTGGTGTGGCGTCATGATCGTTGAAAAGATCTTTAGAACTGGAACGTTAACATTGATGCTGCAGTACATCGGTCTTGTCTGGATGGAGACATGAGGGTAAGAACAAGAGGTTTAAATGATAGCCATTTATTTTTAGCTGATACAATTCTAGCCAATGTTAACCCCTTGATGCCTGGTGTTGCAAATTTGTAACAAATCACTTCTGATCTTTGTTAATTTTATTTCTTTTCATCCAACTAATTTACTGTATTCATTCATTCACTTTTATTCAATCACTTTTAGCTATTTTTTAAAAATATTTTTTTCATTTTCATTATTTTTATCAATTGTTTTTCATTTATTTGAAATTAAATTTTACTTTGAGTTCCATTACTTTTTTTTTGTTTTAGTTTTCAGATCTAAAATGTTTTCCTTTTTTTATTTTGTCTTTATATAATTGCAAGTAAATTCAGGTAGTAAGTGGTTAACTATTTAGATAAATAATGCTGTATATCTCGATCTATTACAGTTTGGCTTCTCAACACAACATTAAAGTAGTGATTTAAGTCAGGGTTATTTACAGGGTTGTACACATTTAACTATTCAATTGAAAGTATTAAAATTACAAACATAAGCCAATATCAAGTTTTACAAATGAATAAAATATATTTAACTGTTTATATGGATAGCGTTTGTTTAGTAACTGGTATATTAATTATGATCATTAATGTGGATTAAAATGGCAGGTTAATGTTACCTCCCCACGGTGCTCTCGCCCGCCGAAGCCGCCTCTCCTCTTCTTCCAACAAAATGTAAATTTAGAAAAATAAAAGTATAATTTCCAAATCCATTCCTTCTCTTTTCTTTTCTTTTTTTTTGTCTGGTGTTTGTCTGTATAGTTTGCTGGTTTGGAGTCGTCTGTTTCGTCTTTTCGTTTTTTCCCGGGCTTGGGGGCAAACGTGATGACGTCGGCCGCAATCAGGAAGCGGTCCGAAGGTTAGACCGTCCCATTTACCCAACGGCTAAGCAGCCTCCGGAGTGTCCTCCGAAGGCCGTGGCCTCCGTAGGCTGGGTAGGCTGCGTCCTACGAAGGATCCAGACCCGGAATTCGGACGCAGCTAGTATCTGTACTCGGGGCGGGCGGGGCTTAAACCGGAAGTGGGTGGGGCTTAAATTCGGATTTTATTTAAAGTCTCAAATTAATATAAAATTGATGAGAAGTTTCTTGATTTGTTGTTTATTTGGTTACTAATTACAGAACAGCCTCAGAGTTGAGATTCAATGTTTTTGATCACAATTGCAAAGAAAATATTTACAGTTATTTTTTTTTATAAAATCATAAGATGAATATTTTTGAGTGCATACAAAGCATCCAGTTGGAATTATGAACTACGAAGTATGCATGAACAAGTTTTGATACTCAACACAACTTTATTTTTTTGCTCTATTTTCTGTTTTGTTTCATGATTTAAGGAATAGTTCACCCTCAGAATGATTTAACTTTATTTTCCACTTACCCTGATGGTGAGCAAGACTCTGGACCACTTTTTTAATATGTCATATGCAGCCGGAGTTCAGGGCGACTTCTCGTTCCCCCCCCGATGGAGTTCGCCAGGGTCCGAGCCAAAAGGTCCATAAAAGTCCACGAAAAATTGTCAATATTTCTCCATACTGCCCGTCCCATGTAGTCCAAGTGCTTGAAACTACGCCATTTAGTATATTTACTTGTGTTTGTACTAAAACAAAGAGGGAAATGTGGAGATTTTTTTTTGTTTTTTTGAGTTTCTGTGCTGTTATTTTACTGTTCCAGCCAACAGGAGACCAGATTTTGAATCAAAACTCTTGAACCAAAATGACTGACACCCTTGACCCAGGGGAGGGCTGGGCTGGACCAGATTTAAGCATCTAAACTGGCAATGAACTAAATTATCAAACTCGCTAACATCTTTTTTAGAACAAAGCCAAAAAAAAAAAAAAAAAAGATTCCAGGTTTGTCTTCCTCAGGACTGCTCAGGCATCGTGTGGATCGACTGCTTGTGTTGTGTCTTGTAAACACCAACATGGACATGCTGAGAAGGTTGATATTAAAAGGTCTTTATGTAGGAAAAAAAAGTGATCGCCCCCAAACAGGAGACCATAATAAGACACGAGATGTATCTGAGGATGGAGTCGCCATCAGCATGCTCCCGTCTCCTGGAGGATGTGGCATCAGGCAGGTGGGAGAAAGGGCATCTCTTTTTACATGATTGAGGTGAGGCGGGGTGATGATTGGACGTGAATGTCATGTATAAGAGATCAGTGGAGTGACAGGAGCCAGCAGAGAGCCGCGGCATGCTGACAGCTCCACCATGAATATTTACAGCCTTGCCCTTCTCTGTGTCTGTGGGAGCTCAGCTCAGCCTCTCCTCTTTGACTTTGACATGAATGTGCGTGTCGTCGTGTGTGTTCGCACGAGCCAAGCAGACCAGTGTGTACCGTTCGCTCATGATGCAGAAACCGGATTCTAGAACAGTAATGCAAGTTTAATTATTTTTCTTACTTTGCAAAGGAGTGAATACAAGAATTTTTGCTACGGATAGACCGATGCATCAGCCGGACGACATTTGTTTTTTGATGTTATCGGCATCGACCAATATGTTAGGTGTGTTGGTCGATATCCTCACTCGGTATAATTTACAGACTTTTTTATACAGGTATTTATTTTTTATAATTATGTAAAAATATGTATTTAAATATTTTATTAAACATTTAATATATAATTTTATATTTATATTTTAATATTTATAACAATTTTAATGTTTCTATTTAATATTTGTTCACTAGTGCACCTTTTCTTTTTTATATATCTATTTGAAGTGCTTTGTTTTTTTTTTTGTTTTTTTTTTTTTTAGATTTAAATAGTTGAAAAATCACTTTCCATTGTGTCCTTAATATATGTATTTGAGAGTCAAATGCAGTATTGGACCCAAATATCAGCAAGTTGTATCGGCCATCAGCTGAGGCTGATCAGAACATATTGGTATTGGTCCTAAAAAAATGTTTTTGTATTGGTCGATCACTAATTTTTACTTTATTAATCCAGATTTTGAAATTCAGCTCTGCTTTTAACCCATCTCTAGATGTTCTGGAGCGCAGCGGCCTGCCATGTTTCAGGAGCCTTCTAGGGGGTTAAGGGCCCACAGTGGTTTAACTCTATTTGCTCTATGTGTCATTGGAAATATTACATGAAAATGTGACATCATTTCAAGTTTTTCCCCCATTCATCTGCATTTGCCAACATGACAGAGAATGCAGAATGCTGTTTTAAATCCACTACAGAGAAAACTAGATAATCTCAGCAATTACTGTTGTGCTTGAAAGTTTACATTCCTTTCCATTAAAGACAGAAAAAAATCAGCCGTGACATAAGTTGAAATTGACAAATGTAATAATGCATAAAACATTTTATGAACATCATGACATTGACTTTGAATTGTGGTTCAATGAAAATATTAAAAACAAAAGAAAGAAAGAACACAAGTAAACAAGCATGATGGGACTCTTGATCTAAAATGTGAGCAAGTAAGCAGAAACAGGAAGTAAAACAATCACGGTTTCTAACCAAGGTATGCAGATTTTGGCATGTGCAAGGACGCTCCATGCATGCAGGAAACTGAGGCTAATTCACACAGACTTACCAAACCACAGAGGGCGGAGGGTGAGTGTACCGCTCAACCGTTAATTAGCGAGTCTGCATCGGTGCAGGCTAGCTAGAACTTTGCAGCAGGTGCAACGACCACATGGAGGAGGAAACAGCCATGTCCTGCTTGTTTGTCAATACTGACAGAAAATCACAAATGGAGTTATTTTATATTAGTATTCATATTTCATGTGATATAGATTGAATTTTTTGCTGTACATTGTTTTTATAAAGTGATTCTTTGTTGTGGACCAGCAGTTTTAAGTTATTTGAAATAAACATGTTTAGTTCTTTACACGAGTGCCACTAATTATTTCCACACAAATTTATTTGACAGGCGTGTCTTTGCGTTGCTATGGTAACGACTGCTTTCCTTTTCCAGTGGACGAAAGAACCCTCCACCTCCAACCAAAGCATGTTCCACAGGTGCAAGTGTGACCTCACTGGGAGTGACACTCAGTGGACGTGTTGTGAACACACATCCAACCTTGAAGCCGATGGGCTTCAGCAGCAGAAGACCAGACCGGGGCCACTCCTGTCAGCTAAGAACAGGAAACTGAGGCTACAATTCACACAGACTCACCAGAACTGGACAATGAGATGGAAAAACGTTGCTGGTCTGATGAGTCTCCATTCAGCTCCACATTCAGATGCTAGGATCAGAATCTGCTGGAAAGAACATGAAAGCATGGATCCATCCTGCCTTGGATCAACAGTTCAGGTTGGTGGTGGTGGTGTAATGGTATGGGGGAGATTTTCTTGGCCCACTTTGGGCCCCTTAGTACCAACGTGGCAGTTTAACCACCACAGCCTACCTGAGTATTGTTGCTGACCATGTCCATCCCTTTATGACCAGAGTGGAGCATCTTCTGATGCTGCTTCCAGCAGGATGATGCACCACGTCACACTCCAATGGCCTCCACAGTCTGGTTAAATGCCATGTAGAACCTTCACCCAGTGAAGGTTCTACATGGCTACATGGTTCTACGCTTTTCAAAAGAAACATGTGCCATAGTGAATGGGATACAAGCTCTGAATCCCAGTAGTCTCACATTCTTGGTTGAAGAAATAGTGTTTCCATTTGCTTTGCAGTATAACTGCAACACAGAAGACCTGAAATCTGAGATGAGGCAGCTTAAGAGAATAATTGAGAGGAAGAGAGCAAAAGGGGAGAAAACACCCTCTTCTTTATTAGAACTTACAGTCTACCTTGAACCATACAGTGAGGTCTTTGATGAGTTTTACAAACTATGCAAAATTACTCTTGCTCTGCCAGTTAGCACAGCATCATGCGAGCGTAGTTTTTCTGCACTCAAGTTGATCAAAACTCATTTAAGAAATAGAATGAGTGATGGGCGTTTGGGAAATTTGGGAGTCTTGAGCATAGAGTCAGAAAGGGCAAAGGCCATCAGCCTTGATGTGTTTGTTGATTTATTTGCCAGGGGACACAACAACAGGCGGATCAAACTCTTCTGAGCTGTTCATGTTATGAACAAGATTTTATTTTATGTTTTCATTGTCATATAGGGTCCAGTGAGTTTTCTCTGTTGACAATTTGCTCTTTTTGGTCTGAACAAACAGAACAATATAATGAGAAAGTGAATAAATGTCCCTTTCAATGCAGATTCAGTGTGCTCATGCTCATTATGGTTGTCACTGTAAGTCCAGCTATTGACCGAAAAATGTTTATTTTGGAGGCACACAATAGAATATTTTGATGAATTTGGCTATCCAGGAAACATAGCCTAAAACAAACAATCCAAATTTTAAAGCCCCTAATGTTTAGTTTCTGTTTTATGCCTTGGAGAATGAGAGCTAGGTATTGAGAGTTTGCTCTCAGTGCACTATATTAATGCATTACGGGGAGGGTATTGTTTTGCATAGTTTACTTAAAAACCCTTGGCCACCCTGCAATTTTCCCTGGCCACCCTGTGGCCACCCCCAAAAATTTTCTGCGGGCATCCCTGCTTCACCGGCAGAACGAACTGTTGCAAATGTAGAGCCTGGGATACACTGTGTGATATTTTTGATCGTTGCTTGCAGCTCAAAAGTTCACAGCTTTTTGTCCTTACACTGTACAAACCGATGCTCAGATGCGATCTGACTACTCGCACTGTTCAATACATCCTCAATGCTGCGGGTCGGAGTCCTGACCAATTCCGACATGTAGCGCAATAAATACAGGGTAGAAGTAGTAGAAGAAGAAGAGAAAACGGAGAAGAAGATGATGATGACAACAACAGCAATAGTGCTGCCTTGGCAATTTGTGCTCTTCTTTGTGATAATTTGCCAAAAAGAAAAGGCAACAACATGGTGTGTGGATGAGGAATTGTCTGACCAGACGTGGGCTGTATGATCTGTTGGTTCTACAACAAGAACTCCGTCCAAATGACACGTCGGTCGCCATGCTGCCTCCGGTTCACCTCCGTTTTTGTTTCGCACATGCAAATGTGAAAATCTCAGAGGAAAGAGTTCTCAGTCTGGTCGTGGCGCCACTTCAAGATGCGATTCACTCACGAGCCACGACCAAAATATCAACAGGTTGGATTTTCTTGCGACTCACGATTTCTGATCGGGAGCTCTTCGTGAGGTGCCAATCGCCTCTCGTGACCCCCTTGTATACTGCACGACACATGAATTGGCCAAGAGTCGGCCCGATCCCCAAAATTGTCTCACAACTGGAAAATTGGCTCAGAAACAGCCAAAAGTCACACATTTTTGGCTGTTTCTGGGCTTTAGTAATTTGTCTGACCAAAAGGATTGATTAGATTAACTAATGTTTTGGTCAAAATGACAAAAATTGGTCACTTTGTCCAACCAGAAGATTGGTTGGACACATAACTACCAACCAGTCTGTTTTTAGGCTGTTGGCTGGAGCTGGTGTGTGTCAGTCAGATAAAATTAGGGCACAATTTCTGTAAAGATGTCATAGAGTACAATTAGTGAAGCTCTCCTGTAGGTTGTTCTGTGGAGTACATAACTACCTTATTTACCTCATGTAGAGAGGTCCTTATGTTATTGCACCACTTATTGAAAAGTAGCCTCTTGTCTCAGGTAAGACGTGCCTCTTGACTGACAATGTCCTGTTAACCCACTTCACATGACAAGATGTCCCCATTGTCATTATGAGTGATTCTCAGTGGAGGAGGTGAGCTGGAGAGATCAAAGCTGGGTTATTACCCCACACTCCCCCCTCCTCAGCAGGATTTCTTCATCTCGATATGAAAAGAAGCTCATAGATAAACACATTTCTGGACCGCAGCCCGGTCAGATCATCTCAACCTGGACGAAGTGAGGCGGGTTTTAGCAAATGAAGGAGGCATGTAGAGAAGCTTAAATATGGAGCATATATCATTTGTAATGTGGTGATATATATTATAGAGCAGTATTTTGTAATGGCAGTGTAAAGTGACAGGAGTTATTCTGAGAAATTATGGCTCCCATCCTGATCCCTGCCATCAGTAAAGCTTCACTCTAATATCACTAATAGCCAGGACGGTAATTGTGGCACATTAAAGGAAGCACATTATGTCTTCCAGAGAATTTACTGCCGTGTTTTGGTTTATAGCTTCTTGTCCAACTTTAGTCATTTTCATAATTGTGTTTGACACAGTTTGACTTATTGTGATGCATTAAAGAACAGCACAAATGGATCCTGTGCATCTATTAAAAACGCTTAACTGCTTGTTTTGAGACGAGGCACCGCAGCTGTAAGCTCAGCATTCACACATAAAGGCTGAATCAGGTGAATAATTTATGATTCTCATCCCTCTCTGGGAGAGCATAACACACACCGAGCGTGATCAGAGATGGAAGAGAAAAATCATCGCTGCAGTAAACTGAGGCTGGATGTGGAGTTGCATAACCCGGCCGTGCGCCTGCAGCTGCTGGTGCTCATCCACCGGTGTTCCCCTGCGCAGAGAAAGGCCAGCCAAGTTGTCTTACACATGACGGCTTCAATCTGCTGCGGGACGGCTGAATAATTCAAAGTTTTAACACAGGACCATCTGGCAGGAGAGAGACTCCAGAATTCCTCAAATAGCCTGAGTAAAGCTGGCGTTGGATGAAGCAGCAGGACCTCGGCGCAGACTGGCCGAGCTGCACACCGGCACAGGGAAATGTGCTGTGTCAGAATTATGGCTTATCTGAGAGGAGATGGGACATCAGAGAGGGAGCTCAAATATTGTTGATGTGACATAAAGACCATTTTCACTCCACGCTCAGGCTGTACATCAGCTGGAATGTCAAACCTCGCTCAGCCTCCTCTCAGGTCAGGAGTTTACAGCCCGCTAGCGACGACAATATCAACCTGACTCCGAGTGCTTGACTTTTTTCTGACCTCACAGAGCAAATCCTCTCTTCCTTTCACTGGAGAAAAACCACGAGTATCCCCACGTGTCCTAGCAGGCTTTTATCCAGCCCGTTCTATGTCTTTAAATGCACCATTTTCACAATTATTGCCATAGACTATAAAACAAAAATAGTATCCAGTCAGGTCTGAACAGGGGAAAGTGAAGCCAGGCTGTGTCACATGTGTTGTCACTCCCGGAAAAAATTAAAATGAGCAAAGCTCGGCGTCGGGGTAAATGACTGACAGCCAACGTACTCGGGGCTAAACGCTAACCGAGCTAACTCAAAACTAACAGGAACTAACGAAGATTAGCCTCCTAAGTGGCGGGACAAACGTAAGACATGTTTGGACTTACTGTTAGCTGCTAAAAAAAAAAACGCATTTTGCTACTTTGCTGCTGACTGAGACCTTACCGAGAGCAAACACGGAGCTAACCGTTAGCCACCAACCAGCAGGCCGTCATCTGGTCTGCTTCATGTCAATCAAAAGGACACGCCCCTAATTATGTGTAATTTCAAGGTTAAATAACATCTAAACGGATGAGTTATAAAACAATTTACCCCCATACAGTTGACATGAAGGTAAACTTCACCTATTAAACCTAAAATGATGCTTGAACCAGGCTGTAAACATGTTTATTGCTGCTGTGAAGTTGGCCCTTTTAACATGGAAGTCTTTGGGAATTTGCTCTGTTATGGAGCCTCTAGCGGATGAAGAAAGAATTACAATTATTAAACTAAACCTCCACACTTCACCCCAGCGGAGTTTGCCCCTTTATTATTGCCTAAAAAGTTCAATGAAACATTGCCTGCATAGGAAGAAAAAAAATGGAAGAAATCACCACCTTGATTTAACTAATCAAACAGGTGAAGATGGGATTTATGGCTCTTTGAAGGAACCAGATCTTAAGGAGCCGTTCCTTCGAAAGAACCATTCAAAAGACTGTCTCGTTCTTATTAGTGATGGGAAGACCGATTCTTTTTACTCACTCGGATCTTCAACTCTCGAACAGTAAAATGAACGAATCTTGAACGAGTCATTTCGTTCATTTGACATGAATCCCCCCCCCCTCCTTCCTCCTTCTCGGTCCTCCGCGCGCTCAGCTGCAGCCTCTCAAGCTGTCTATAATATCACAAGCAAATCAAAACTCATGAAAACTTAGAAAAGCAAATAAACGCCTCAAATAGACTTGTGTTCTGTTTCCTCCCTGATATTATTGTTTTTAACAGCGACAGTGACCAGGCAGCTGTCACGTCACAAACGAACGAAGAGTCCGATCCAGCAAGGATGTACTGCTCCACACAGCCTGAGCTGTGAACGAGGACCGAGAAAGACCCGTTCAGCCCGAGCTGCTGCCTGACTGATTCATGACGGCTGGTAAAAGGAGAACAGTGAAAGTAAAACTAATTTGGACAATTAGTAAAACAAAACAAAAGTAATAAATTTCATAAAATGTTTACATGGAACATTTATCATGTCCAAAATATATTATTATTATTATTATATTTAACCGACATGTCCCGCGACTGTAACCGAGTCAACCCTCCCCCGTCTGGCGCTGAAACCTGCCAGTGTGACGAAGTGCAAAGTTGTTCTATGTGAGATGCTCTCAGTTAGAGGCTCTGAAGTTAACATTAGTGAGGAAATGTTGATGAGTTTCTGCCTCTTTTCATCCGATGCCAGATCGATGTGGGATAGACTGGACACCGCAGCAGCAGCAGATATGGGGAATAAGGTAGCTGTGTGCAGAAAGTTTTCAACATGAACAATAAAGCAGAGGGATGAAGTACAGAAGCTGCTGAAATTCAGGAGTTTAGCTTAATTAAAATGATATGATTCAAATTAAAAATGTGAAATAACCGAAGACCACTGATTATGATTTCATGAATGAATAATATGATATTTTAATTTGTGGCAGAGTATAACAAAATACAATATGTTGATATAATTTTAGAAAAACATTATTTACAAACACACTTTACGTTAGTAACACTGTACACAGAAGAGCTGAAGCCCATTAATCATTTGTGATCTCATGATTAAAGTAGGCTATTTATGTTGGATGTCATGGACAACGGACAAATGAATGAACATAAGATATCAGACATCATTCCTTGTTGTCCTTGTTGGTCTCCTCTCCACAGCCCCGTTACTGTAGCGCAACTCTCACGTGACAAATAAACGGAAGAAAGATCCATACTGATCCATATGAAAGGTTATGAACGAACTAGTCCTTGCTGCTTACCACGCAGCCATCGCAGCCTGGCTGTCACAAAAGAACTATACCTGTGGACCGACACAGTTGGGTGAGTCGTGAACTAATCATTTCTGTTTCCTGTCCTACTGCTGACGGAGCTCACGCAGCTGCTGCCGTGTGGCGAGAGAGCGCACTGCAGAGAATGAACGAATCGCTCCCTGAGAGGACTCATTACTCCCGATTCATATAAAAGATTAGTTCATATTGAATGAATCGTTCGTGAACGACACATCACTAGTTCTTATCTTTTATTCATTATTTTTAATTTTAGAATTTAATCAACAGTAACTAATCTTTATCAAGTAGATAATTACTGGTAGCTATTTATAAGGCAAGGTTAATTTGGACTGGAATGATTCAAACTTACACACCCCATCACTATATACTCAGTTGTTGGGAAATAATTCTGAATTATTGGTCATAATTTTCATTTGGATTTTGTTTTCATTGTAAGCGTTTTTTACGGTACCTCCATATCCCCGAGCTTTGATAACTATTTTGGATTTTTACCCACCAAAACAAAAACTAAGGTGGCTACAATTAACTTTACTCCAAATATTTTTACTTTTGACTATACGAATAAAGGTTGATGAAAAGATGCATGTAGCTAGATAAAATCTACTATATGGGAACTAAAAAAGATTGCAGGGAAAATACAGAAAGGAGGTTTATATATATATATATATGTGTGTGTGACATAAATCTTTAAATTTTTTTGCTTGTAATAAGCAAAAATTTCTGCCAATAGAATAAGCACATTTTCTTGATAAGATTTCTTGAAATAAGCTGCAGTGTCTTAAAACAAGATTTTACGTATATCTCACTGAAATGTTTCTCTTTAAGTAATTTTGTCTTGTTTTGAGTGTGATGAGATATTTTGACTAGAAATTAGAAAAATGCTAAGATTTGAGCTTTTGCAGTGTGACGTCAGCAGCCTGAACCCCCACTCACACATTTCCAGATGTTTCTCAGTTCTCTGCTTTGTTTATGTTCTGTTGCTCCCCATAAATTAATCATGTTGCCAGGAGGCAACAAAAAGATCTCCGGGAGCAATCTTTATTGCCTAAACAAATATGAATAATTAAACACCTCAAAATAAACCAGTAAGACAACAGTGAATCATTTCCATCCTGAATAAAAAGAGGGTGAAAGATGTGTTCCACTTTTTGAACTTTTTGTATGTTTCTTCATCTTTCTTCATCCTCCTCCTCCTCCCCTCCTTGAAGAACACGCCCAGCTCTCCTCGTGCAGCCTCCCGCTCCAGCAGCATCAGCAGCAGTGCAGCGGGATGCACGCGCCACCGGACCTGCTCGAGGAGCTTTCTCCGGGACATGTGGACTTCAGAGACGACCTTCAGAGGAGGCTGTGGTAGAAGACGTGATGCAGACCGCTTCCTTTTTCTTCTTCTTTTTTTAAAAAAACATTCATTTTTAACGCACCTGGTTCGTGCGCGCGTCACTCGTTGAGCCGAATATCGGAATCGGAGCCCACTTCCACGCGCACACCTGCCTCTAATTCGTTTCAGCTCCGCGAGGCTGGGATGCGGAGCTCCGCCGCGTCCCGGGGAGGATGCTGAATAGGTAAGAGCGACGCTTCCAGGCTGCCGAGCCTCGTCCCGCAGCCCGGGGGGGGGGGGGGGGATCAGAACTCAGGAAAACTAAAGCAGCTTCATCTCACTGAACCCTGATCCATGTCTGACTGGGTTCAGGTCCAGCCTTCCTCCACCTGTCTCACTTTGTCTCCATCAGTCTCGTGTGTGTTTCTCGTGATGGGGCGACAGGTGGGTTCTCCCTGCAGCTGCTTGTCATCGGTACTCTGCATTCATTATCTAACGGGGCTGTTGTTCGTAGCGAAGCTGCTAAAGTTCCTTGTCAGCCTGAGAGAATGAAGGTGAATCAGATTTGCTTTCATTTTCCACCAGAAGGATGAAACCATTGCTTATGTGGTTCCCATCAGCGCTCCAGCTTCTCCCAGTTCAGGAAAATATCATTTCAAACTGGAAATTTTTTTCCTGTGTTTTTTGACTTTTGTTTTTTTAAAATCCTCTGAAATTTAGGGCTGCACAATGCTGAAAAAAATGGACATTGCAATGTTTTCTAACCCTGCAAAAAACAGGAATTTTCATCATGACTTGAATAGTTTTAAGTTCTGCAATCTTAATGTCAGTTAACCTGCAGTGATCTGACATTTTGTGAAAGTTGCGAGTAGGCTATGGTTTTTGTTTCCGAGTTACTGCTTGCTTAAATCGTGCAAGTACAGAAGAGGATTTGGGCCACTGAAGAAAAAAAATCTGATTAAAAAAAAAAAAAAGTCAAAATTCAGACTCCCCCCCCCAAAGCATAAAAAAGGGGGAAAAAAATCAGGGAGTTTTTTTTTATTTTTTATTAATTTCTAAAAAAAAAAAAAAAGTCAGAATTCTGACTTTTTTTCTCAGAACATTTTTTAAAAATCGGGAGATTTTTTCTTTTCAATTTCTGGAAAAACTCAGAATTTTATCATTTTTTTCTTCAGTGGCCCTAATCCTCTCCCGCATGCAAGGAGCTGAGTACAGTTTTCATTTTATTATGTACTAATGTGAATTGTGTTTTAACACAAAAGGTTTGTTCTTCGTCAAACTGCTTAAGAACGATGGTGATTGGTGCATCGCTGTGCAGAGTCCGTGTCAGGTACCCTCGAAATTAAATGAGAACACATTAAATGAATTTGCACCTACATTGCAGGACCTGCGATGTGACACATGTACATTGCAATTGTGACGCTGAAATGTCATATTGTGCAGCCCTACACTGAATACAAAGAATCATCAGAGAATAAAGGAGGCAGTTTTATTTGTGGTATAAATCTGCCCTCAGAAGATCTGAGCTGACCTCCTGCCAGGGAGAAATCCACATAAAACCCACATTTTTGTGGTACTTTCAGCTCCAAAATGACATTATGCGTCTTTATTTGCTCATCTACAACTCTTTGTTACGTATTTAAATAGGAATAAAATTGCTGGTAAATGTTTGTCTGTATCAGAACACAAACTAGTTTTGGACTAATCTTGAAAAGTTGCCATGTTTAAAGTGAGATGTTCCTCAGAAACCAGCCTTTGCTTATTTTTACAACCTGTAAAAATGTCAGAGGAGGGCTTTAATGTTTCCTGAAGCAGCTTTGTCTGTAGAAAACAAAAGTCAGGACTTCTTGTTCTGTTGCACTTTAATAGACTGAAAAATGTTGAGTTCACTAAATCACCTTTACTTTGCTTGATGATTTATTGTCTCAGAGACGTCTCAGCTGAGGCAGTGGTCTGTATTTCGAGCTTTCAGCACGCTGATGATAAATTTGACTAGCATCTCTGACTCCTCGCTACTGCGGGTTGCTGCAGGGGACGACTCGTTGTTGGTCATACAGCAGGTGTGATTCTTCCAAATGTTTTCATGGTTCTGAATGTCGATGCTGAAATTATGCTTCCATTCATGTTTTCACCGGATTCATTCAAGCTGCCAAAACCACAGCGACTGGATGAACTGGTCGGTCTGACCGTCATGTATTAACTGCATTAATTCTGGTGTGACAGACCAACATTCCTCAGAGATTTTGCTCCATACTGACATGATAGTTTCTCACAGTTGCTGCAGATTGATGATGACAATCTCCCCACATCCCAAAGCTGCTCTGCTGGATTGAGATTTGGTGACTGTTCCATCTTCTGTTGTCCAGTTCTGGTGAGTCTGTGTGAATTGTAGCCTCAGTTTCCTGTTCTTAGCTGACAGGAGTGACCCCCGTTCTGGTCTTCTGCTGCTGGAGCCCATCTGCTTGGTTGTGGTGTTGTGTGTTCAGAGATGCTCTTCCGCATATCTTGGTTGGAACCTGTGCTTATCTGACTTCCTGTTGCCTTTCTATCATCTCCAACCAGACTTCTCATTCGGACCGCATGCCACATTTCTTCCTCATTCTGATCTCAGTTTGAACTTTGCAAGTCGTCTTCATATCTTAGGGGTTGGTTAAAGTATCGATTCATCGATGCATTGCAATATTTCCCTGTGCAATTCAATACTGAATTGCAAATTGCAAATCCTCTGAATCAATTTACCTCCTGACCAATGGGGGGAGCTGTGTGTGCTATTTACATTACATGGACAAAAGCCACTGCTTCAAGGTTCAAGGCGAGCTGCTCTCAGTTGTACTACGAAATCGTAAATGCGTGGCCCTGAAAATTGTGTAGCAAACTGTTACGGCCGAGGGCCTGTTGGCCTGCAGGGCCTGTATGCAAATGCAGCTGTGCCATTGCTTGCAGGTGATTGGTCGGCTCATGATGGTGCTTTTCTGGGATTGGTCACCTGCTGCTCCGTCTCCCCTGTGATTGGCCACCTTTGATGACTCAACCGCACTAAAGACCTGGACACCGTTCTGGGCAGCTGTGTCAGATTGGTGCACATTTTGACATTTAGGACCCAAACTTTGAGATTGTGATTCAGGTTGCCTTTTGTTTAGCTCCCTTTCTGGTTTACTGTAGACTTACAGAACTTTTGCTAGCTTTGTTGGCTTCCATTGTTGTCTTTGATGGTTTTGCTGTAGACTTATGGTGCGTTCCAGGTGTCTTGGGATTCTGAGCGGACGCGAGTTGGTGAAGTCATTACCAGGTATTTTGCGTTCCAGTTGCACCAACTTGGGGAAAAAATAATTTTATTAATTGCTGTCACCATTAGGGACGTAACAATATTGGCGATATCACGATATCGCGGTCGGGAAACTGCCACGAAATGGTCGTGGTCTTGTCACGGTATTAAACAGCGTATCTCTTGAGACAAAACTAATAGTTTTTAATCCGCTCTATGTGTAGCGTGATATACTGAACTACATAGACCATGATCCTTTGCTGCCAGTGCGCTCTTTGGAGCCAATGGGAGCACAAGTAGCGCCCACACACAGGAAAAACAAACATGAAAGGCGGTCAGGTGAACACAGCATGAATACGAGGACTGAAACAGCTGCTGTTCTCCAGAGAGAGGAGAGAGCTTTGTTCGTGTTCTGGAGGCCGCAGGGGCAAGAAGAAAGTTAGTTTTGGTCGATTATTCCTCCACAAGAAGCTTAATCCGTGACGCCTCAGGGATCACTGTGTTGACTCTGTGAGTTTATATTTAACCACCAACCTGCTCGTGCAGGGCGGGGTCGTGCACGCGGTGTTGTCTATCTACACGCCTTGCGTGTTGTACACGTTTTCGTATTTTCTCACCACCTCGATCAGCTGTTCATTAAAACTCTCCTTTTAACCTGCAGCGGCGGCTGCAGAAGAGCATCTGATCAGCTGATTGTCGACATCACAGCGCACAACCCCCCCGATCAGGTGCAAGACAAAAGTTCTGGCAGAGCCTGTAGAAGTGGTCACAGTGCATCTGACTGACCACTGACAGGAGGACTAATTTATTTTATTTATTGATGACTAAAGACGAGGCAGTTTCTTTGTGCCGGGGTCTTTTTACTTATTAAATAGGCTGTTTTAATACCTGGCTAAGTTTATCTAATATAGTACCTGAGCTGTCTTCTCAATAAATACATGTTGGATTTTTACTTGGATTTCACGCTTCAGCAAAGGTTTTTCAAGCAGTTCAAAATCTCACACAACTCTGAATATGACGATAAATGTTGTAAAAATGACTGGTCAAAGCATTTTATACCATCATTATTGTTGTTGTGAGCCTCCCACAATATTGAGATAAATATCGTATCGTGAGATGCGGATATCGTTACATCCCTAGTCACCATGGCCTGGTGACTGACTCAGGACTGTTTTGTGTTCTGCCTTTGAGAAGGTAGAAAAAAGTTTTATTGGTTCCAGAACAGTTTTTCACTCAGAGACGTGAAACTTTACCAGTCAGATCAATTTTCAAGTGGGCACAAACTGTGTTGATGACATCACCACAGCTACTTTCTAACTAGTTAAACTAAGAGTATTACCACTATCGCCGCTCTCCCTACCGTTATTTAAAATAAATCTGATGTTACTCATAAAGTACTCAGTACTTGAGTAGTTTTTTCAGTGAGTACTTTTTTACTTTTAACTTGAGTAATATTTTTCTAAAGTAATATTCACCAGTACTTTTACATGAGTATAATTTTTGGCTACTCTACCCACCTCGGTCAACAGCCAACCCTTCTTGTGTTTGTCTGCAGCTCCGTCGCTCTTAGCACAATGTAAACAGCGAATTTCTTCTTCTACGCTTGCATTATCGGCAGAGTAGGTGCTGAATGCCGCGGCTTCTGTTGTGTCATGAACTCGTACAAACACGCAAATAGAAACTTCAATATTCTACTGTTTAGGCTATAAAAATATACTAAATGATGTCATTTCCAGTAAATGATTGACGCCACCTGCTCAGGACACTTGGATTACATTGGACGAGGCAGTATGGAGAAATATTGACAAGTTTTTGTGGACTTTTATGTAACTTTTTGGTTCAGTCACCGTTAAACTCCATTATATAGCCAGAAAGTTGAGGGAAAACGAAAACCAGTCCAATCTCTGGCTGCATTTGAGATATTTAAAAACTGCTCCAGAGTCTTGCTCAGCATGAGGGTGAGTAGAAAATGAAGCCACATCATTCTGTGGGTGCACTATCCCTTTAATCCAGGTGTGACTGAGCAGTCACTGAGGTCAGTTGGATTAATCAGTCCATCCAGTAATGAAAAAAAGGAAACAAAGGGGTTACATCAAGTTCAGGAAGTAGTGGAGTTGTGCAAGAGCCCATTCCTTTAAGCACAGGGGCTGTATCCAAATCTGAGGGCTACGTCCTTCCAAGGCCGGATTTGAAGATCGCTTACGTCACAGCGATGCAACCAAGGCTGTCAGATTGGAAATCTTCAGGGCTCCACACTAGGGCTGGACGATATAGAAAAAAAGATTATCGATAAGAAAAAATCTGTATCGATCGATATCGATATTTATGAAAAAAAAAAAAAAAGCCATAATCAAATTAAAAGCTATTTTAGTTGCAGCCCTGAACATTTAAGCTTTTGCTGAACCTACTCATAATAAAGATCAAACTAAAGCCGTTTTCAGACTTGCATTATGGAACATGAGCGGTAAAGTCCATCCGCTCTAAGTACATGCCGCTTCCTTACGGACTTATCGTGTCCCGGCGCTTTCAGACTTCAGGAAATGTTGCAGAAAAGTCAGCACAGTCTGAATGCAGCGTTATAAAGGACAGAGTTCACAATATTACCGCTTTCTAGTGGAAGTCTGAAAGGAGCATAACACTGAATTCCAGTTCAGCCTTTGCCTGGTCTGCGTTTGTGATTGGTTTGGCCGAAGGAGTGACTGCAGTATCATGCTACCTGATAGGCTACAGCAGAAAACTGTGCTTCTATATTGAATTTTTATTGACCCTCTTTTTTTATATTGAAAAAACCTCTATTGATCGATATATATTGATATTGAATTATCATCCAGCCCTACTCCACACTAACTTTTTCACATGCAGCACTGGTGCTACCTACCTTTTCAGTTTGTAGCACCTAGGCTTTACACGATCAGAATTTTTGGGCCGATCAGCGATCACCAATCAGACAGTTTTAAAAAAACGATCACGGATCACTGATACGATCATGTGAGGAAGCAAATGTATCTATTTAAATAGCTCATTTACCTGTATTTATACAGTTTACTGAGTATCATAAAAATGATTTTTGTTTCCATTTTTGTCCTGAACTGACTGAGATGAAAAGGTTAAACATCACTAACCTCTAATGAGCATTCAGGTTTAATCAGGACAAACCAAAATCTTTTGAGCCAGTGGCACAAATAACAGCCCAACTTAAACAGTCATAACTGAAATGATTTACAGTCACAGTGCAAATGAAGGTAGTAATACTGCTTCAGAAGTTGGGGCTCACATCTGATGACCAAATATAAATGGTCAAACTAATGGAGTGACTGTTTCCTCAGAAGAACCTCGACGTGAGAACAAACAACCTGCTGCAGCTCGTTTAGTCCGGTATCGCCACAGTAGGGCTGGGATATATTTGCTGTGGATGCATGCATCGGTGTCAGCGTCAGGAGCAATTGTGTACGTACTTGCGCAGCAGCACGTGAGGAGAAACGCTCCGAATACTGGAGGTCTCCGCAGTCTGGAGTCCTGTTATTTACAGTCTCTGATGGAGACACGGAGACAAACACTTGTGCTGCAACAGTTTAAGGTAAACTGTTGTTTGCGGAAATGCAGGAAATGCGCTGTGTCCTTTCAGTCTGAGAGCTGACATGTTTGCAACCGGCGTCGCCATCCTTTACCTGTGGCGTATTTGGGATTGTGAAAACTTTATTGTCCAGCACATAGTGACAGAACTCACGACAAAAACGCCACGAAGACATATAACACATACTAGTGAGTACGTGTCTATTCTGCTTTTTTTGTTTACTTGTTTTCTAAGTTTAATTGGTGTAAATGAGAGTTTTACCGGAGCAGATTCAAAATGACAATGACGTCATTGATCGGATCGGTGAATGAAAAGTTAAGGACCGATCAGAAAATATGGAAAAAATGTGAAATATCGGCCGATCCGATCAAACCGATCCGATCGGTGGAAAGCCTAGCAGCACCACCACAAATTAGGTAGCACCACCTTTTCTTCGTATAAGATGGTATTAATACATGACTTTATCGTGATGATAGTTGTGTTAATTTACGTACCATAGTTTTTTCTAATGTAAACATTAACAATGGCCTAAACTTGATATTTAAAAAAACATTTTTTAATCTGCAGTTTCTTTGCCTTATTTGTATAACTTTTTACTGCTGCAGACCACATTAACTAAACTAACAGTGCAGCTGATCAGAGACCAGTGCAGACAGACAGACAGACAGACAGAGGGAGGAGGTACTGAGCCAGAAAGAAATATTTTATCATCATAGGGCAGGGCGATATTTATCACGATATAAATGATAAAATTTGCAAGGATAAGATTGACACGAGACAAAATACTTGGAAATTTTACAATTTCTTTTCACTTTATCAAGCAGCTGCTTCTGATGTGCATTAAAGTTATAAATAATATCTTTTTATAACTTTTTTTTAAAATATAATTTTATAACTTTGTATAAAAACAGTTTCAGTCCTTGCTGACAGTTAGTTAAAGCATAAAGTGTTTCCAGTGGAAAGAACCATGTGGAGAACTTTGACCCTCGTCCTGCATTTATTCCATGTTTCCGTGTTCTAGCAAACCTGATTCAACATAATCAGTCTCTGAGCAGAATGTGATAAGGTTTATATAAGCAGAGTCTTCATCTCATGGGGCTATGAGAAGTACTGAGTGATCAGTTGGACATTTGAGGCGGGCGGGGTTAACAGAGACCGGGTGGAAGTGGAAACTTTCCACTTCAACATTTCCGTTGACATTTTGTATGTTTTTGGTAGCGTTGGTTTGTTTGTCTGTTTGTCAGCAACTTTACGGAAAAGTTCTGTCCTGATTGACCTGAAATTTTCACCAGCCATGTGCCACAGCCCAGGGAGGAACCCATTACATTTTGGTGGTGATCCGGATCACCTTCTGGATCCAGGAATATGTTGAAGGATTCTCTATCATTGTGAGATCGGCCACATTTATGCATATTTGCATATAACTCCATACAAATGGCCTGAGTGTTTGATAAGAAATTACAAGAAAGGATCTCAGTGAGTTCAGGAATGTTTTGAAAGTTGATCCGGATCCAGAGAAAATTCTGGATACAATGATCCAGAACTCACAAAAATAAGGGAGTCGTTGGAATTTTCAATGCTGAAAGGTAACAAATGAAGATACAGACATGCAACTAACACCAAATTGTAGCCAAGACTCTGCTTAATTGGGAGTATGTCAACGGAACTGACGCATCTTCAACAGCAACGGAGCTATGAGGGGGACATGAGCTGCTTGGTGGAGGTCTGCGCTCTCAGAGTGATTTTCCAGTTCCTGTGTATGATAGGTACTATCCAGCAGCTGCTTCACCATCACAGAGACGTCTGGGGTCTGACATCAGTTTCAGCTAAAACCCACCCAGAATTAGGGATGGGCGATACTGAAATGTTTCCTGTTGATACGATACCAGTAGTTTATGATACTTCTTCATCGGTACTTTTTTTCCCTTAAAGAGAAAAATCATGATTGCAAAGTTTGCATTAATACCTTGAATGCAAGGGCAATATTAGATGTACAGATGCAGGTATGAAAAAGGTCCCCTTTCTGCCGACTGCCAGCCACTTACCAGCCACTTGTCTGCTAATTCAATCACACAGAGAAACGGCTGTGTGCCCAGGGGAAACGATTTCAGAGCATAAATGAACGCCCTGAACAAGGACGTTTCCACACGCCAAGTTTGGACACCGTACGTGATGACGTATTCGCGGGACAAATCATTCAGTCAGTGATAGTGCAGTAATAGTGCACTATAACTGCACCACTTCTGGCAGAAAAAGGAGGAACTTTTTCATGCCCGCATCTGTAAGAAAAACTTGAGAACAGAAGTACTGGAAAGAAATTCTTTTAAAAGAATAATAAATTATATTGATGAGTTAATTTTTTTTTTTTTTTTTTTTTGTCAGAATATTGAGATCCCCGAGGGGAAATTAGGGCTCTGCATTTCACCCATCTCTGTACTGTAAGTATCAGAGAGCAGTGGGCTGCTACTTAAAGCGCCCGGGGAGCAGTTGGGGGTTAAGGACCTTGCTCAGGGGTCCACAGTGGTTCACCTAGGAGTCGTGGAATTAAACAAACATAATAGTAAAGACTTCTTTCAATCAACATATAACTTAAGTACAGGTTAAGATTAGGGCTGGACAATTATGGAAAAAAATTATAATCATGATTATTCTGACTGATATTAAAATCACGATTAGTATACACCATTATTCATTTAGTTCACAAAAAAGTGTTTATTGAACCATCAAAACTCAACCTCAAATGTAACTTTTTCAAAAGACACAACCGGGAATAAATTAGAAACAAGAAACGAGTAAATAAGAATGATATATTTGAATAATAATAGCAAAAAAGCTACCCGGTGTACATGCATTCCTGTTCTATACTCCCTGCAGTTTGCTTCCTATAACTCCTCAGTCTGTTCACTGCAGGATTAAATGTTTTTCTTTGATTACAGTGTTTTTATGATTGTAAAAAGGCTAAATTGAAATCACGATTAAAATTCGATTAATTGTCCAGCCCTAGTTAAGATTATTTAAATGTATTAAGTGTAAAATGTTCAAATATAAAATCTAACAGTAACAAATATTTACCGAAACATAATGTGCAATAACCTGCGTTAAAGCAATGAAAAACACCAAAACATCATCATCATCATCATCACTAACAGTAGCTGCATCATCAGGACATCTGATAGGCTACCACCATCATGTGACACACAAGCTAGAATCTGATAGGCTACCTCCATCATGTGACAGAAGCTAGAATCTGGCTGCTTTCATAGCATTTCATTGCCTAAAACTCTCAAAACTGGAAACAAATAGAAGGTTTTGTATTGTATCTGTACAGTGATATTGTGATACTCAAAAAAGTATCAGTTCCGATATTTTGTCTGGCTGGAATCAAAGTATTGACCCCAAAGTATCAATTTGCCCATCCTGACCCAGAATAAGTTCCTGCTACTGCTGTATAGCAGAACAGATTTGAGATAATCAATTACTTTAAGATGAACTTGAAATCATCATGTTGGTACAAAATAACATATAGTTTGTGTGAAGCATCTAATCTAGTTTATGTGAAATAAATTACATCAAGTTTCCTCTAAAACCTCACTAACTTGCAGCTCAATAAGATTTATCAAGTTCAAAAATGTTATACCAGCTTGAACCATTCTAGTTGACTCTACTTAGTCACTCCTGTTCATAAAATAATTTTTTCCTAAGGAGGCTATTTTGCATAATTGTTTTAAGTAAAGCCAGCCAGTTAGAATTTACAGCGTTTGTTTCCTCTCAGTTTAACTGGGTGGTGTGCATCAGTCGTGCATCGTGATCTCTTTGTGGTTCAACAGCGGTTTTGTTCCTGAAAGTCTGGTTTGAGCCATCGGATGTCATGATATCACGCTGCTCCATTAATCTCCCCGACTCCTGCTGCAGCGGACATCGGGGAAAGACCTTAAAATCCTGTCCCGTGACCTTCTGAGGGTAACGAATGGAGCGCCTCGCTCCTGGCAGACAATCCACCCAAACTCAGCGGTGAGGCTGCCAACTCCAGTAAAACTGCAGGGGAGAGAGTCAGTCGCTCTCCCTCACATCCGAGGCACTTACTGCATTTCACTCACGTTCATCTGTGCACATGTGCTAATTGAATGCATCCAATATTCAAGCGAGGACCCACCTACTGCACCAGGCTGACCTTGGTTAACTTTAGCAAGCAGCACACTTGAGTGGAAGTGGGGCCTCGTGGCATGCTGTGTCATCACTCAACTTTCATGATGGTCGAACCTGCTACGTCCAATTTACAAAGACATGTTTGGGTCGCTGTAGCCTGGATTAATTTCTCGCTCGGCAAGCAATTATTATGGGCAGGAGGGGCAGACGCCGGCAGCTGGAGGGCAACTGTGGGATTGAAATCTGAGGATGGTGCAGAAATTTGTCAGGCCTCTGTGCTGACACCCTTATCCAAGTTATCTTCTTACGGATGGTGATATATGACTAAGGTGACCGTGATCATTATTCACAGCCGTCCTCGTCTTCCTCTGGCATCCTCTCCTCCCGACTCTGATCAGTGATGTTCTATTATCCGGCGGTAATGATTTGTGGAGGTCTGTGTTGCTGTAGCATCTGAAGGACGCTGTGTTGAGGAGCTTTCCAAAACAATATCATAACCCACATCCATTAGCCATATGGCTTCCATTCCCCAGATTTGCTTGATGAAATTTCGGCATCTTTTCACGGCGGTGCAAAGCCGGGATTCATTTAATTAGACTTCTCCTTCCTCTTCTTCCTCACACCCTTTCTGATGCTTTACATTTAGCATTTCTCCTGTAGCTGAAATGAAGCTAGGGATAATGGATTATCTGATTACTATATTTATGAATTGGTTGCCTTTTTTTGTGACCAGACATTGGAAAATTGGCTAACAATTTGTCACCCCAATAAAATGAAAAATGGAATTCATTAGAATAATAAATGTTAGTATGAAATATAGACATTATGATACACAGTTGTGTGAAAAAGTGTTTGCCCCGCCCTGATTTCTTATTTTTTTGCATTTTTGTCACACTTATGTTTCAGATCATCAAACAAATTTAAATATTAGAGAAAGATAACACAAGTAAACACAAAATGCAGTTTTTTTTAATGAAGATTCTGCAATTCTTTGCAGAATTGTTGTAATTCAGCCTCACTGGAGGGTTTTCCAGCATGAACCGCCTTTTTAAGGTCATGCCACAGCATCTCAATGGGATTCAGGTGGGGACTTTGACTAGGCCACTCCAAAGTCTTCATGTTGTTGTTCTTAAGCCATTCAGAGGTGGACTTGCTGTTGTGTTCTGGATCATTGTTCTGCTGCAGAACCCAAGTGAGCTTCAGCTTGAGGTCACCAACAGATGGACGGACATTCTCCTTCAGGATTTTTTGGTAGAAGCAGAATTCATGGTTCCATTTACCACAGCAAGTCTTCCAGGTCCTGAAGCAGCAAAACAGCCCCAGACCATCACACTACCACCACCATATTTTACTGTTGGTATGATGTTCCTTTTCTGAAATGCCGTGTTACTTTTACACCAGATGGGACCTACACCTTCCAAAAAGTTAAACTTTTGTCTCGTCAGTCCACAGAGTATTTTCCCAAAAAGTCTTGGGGATCATCAAGATGCTTTCTGGCTAAACTGAGACAAGCCTTTATGTTGTTTTTGCTCAGCAGTGGTTTTGGTCTTGGAACTTGGATCGCATGTCTGAATACAGGCGTTATAAAGGACAGAGTCCGCAATATTACCGCTTTCCAGTGCAAGTCTGAAAGGGGCTTAATTGAGGCAAGTGAGACCTGCAGTTCTTGGATGTTGTTCTGGGGTCTTTTGTGACCTTTTGGATGAGTCGCCACTGTGCTCTTGGGGTCATTTTGGTCGGCCGGCCCCTCCTGGGAAGGTTCACCACTGTTCCATGTTTTCACCATTTGTGGATAATGGCTCTCACTGTGGTTCTCTGGAGTCCCAAAGCTTTAGAAATGACTTTGGAACCTTTTCCAGACTGATAGATCTCAACTACTTTGTTTCTCATTTGTTCTGAATTTCTTTGGATCGCAGCATGATGTCTAACTTTTGAGGATCTTTTGGTCTACTTAACTTTATCAGGCAGGTCTTATTTAAGTAATTTCTTGATTGAGAACAGGTGTGGCAGTAATCAGGCCTGGGTTTCCAAAGATGTGATAAACCACAGTTAATTTTTGTTTTAACAGAGGGGGGCAATCACTTTTTCACACAGGGCCATAGAGGTTTGGATTTTTTTCCCCCTTACTAAAAATCTTCATTTAAAAGCTGACTTTTCTGTTTTCTTGTGTTATCTTTGACTCACATTTAAATTGGTTTGATGATCTGAAGCATATAAGTGTGACAAACATGCAAAAAATAAGAAATCAAGAACACTTTCACACAACTGTACATGTGTCTGCAGCAGAGCCGCTGAGTTACTGGAGACACTGAACAGTTAAGCGGGATGTAGAGCATCGTAAAATCTGAATAGCTGGCTTAACGTAAAAACATCTGCAAACTCATTTTTACTGGAATGAGCTTAATGAATAGATGTGAGTCTGTAGATGTGAAATAAAACTGATAAATCTCAGTTTGCTGTAAGTTCAAAGTTTCAACGCTTCAAAGCAAGGGTTATACTGAAGTTGCAAAGGTGAACACAAAGAATTACGTTAAAGATGAACATAATGATGCATCCGTGGCCTGGAGATGTGTCAGGACTAAACTGCTACTTACTGAAGATGATGTCCAGACAAACTCTGAACCACAACACAAAATCAATGTCATGATTTTCATAGAATCTTTATTTTTTATCACTTTTGTCAATTTCAACTTATTTCACTGACACTGGATTTTTTTTTCTTTTTTTTTTTTTTTTGTTCTATATCGGAAGGGTACGTAAACTTCCAAAAACAACTGTACTTATTTTGGGGGGCACTCCAAATGACTCCTTCAGTGCTGCATTAAGTCCAGTCAGACTCGACTCACATGAACTTCACTGTATTTCATCACCACAATATTCTGGAGTATTTGTCACAGCTCAAACTTTGCCATCTCCTGTGGATGTGGAAGCTTTTCCTGTGCAGACAGAGAAGCTGCTGACAGTCTGCTGTCTGCAGACGAGCGGTTGAGGAATCTGTCATTTTTCCTTCTGTTGCATCACGGCTCTTGTCTCTGTTGCTGCTGCTGAGATGCAGCCATCAGAAAAGACGCGTTTCACTGACATGCAGGGACAAAACGCTGCAACAGTAAATGCAGAAGGATTTCAGCAGAGTTATGGCTCCCGTGCCCCGAACAAGACTCGGTCGGCTTCATCATATTCTTCCTCAGGGACATTTCATGCAGAAGAGAACTAGTTTATGTTGAGGAAGAACATCTCCGATAGTAGGATGAGGACGTGGATTGACTCTGTCTGGCCATCAGGGCCTTTGTCTCCAAAGCGTGACGCTTAATTCTCCGCAGCTATCTGCTGCTATCAATTAGAGCTTTTATGGGGACGAACTGTCAGTTACCATAGCAACCAATGTCATTGGCAGTACGTTGCATCCCCTGCAGGGCTGTGAATGAGTATCACTACACATTTAAAGATTCAAAACCTGAGCACCAAATGCTCAGCAGCGTCCAGGCATCATCTCTCCTCCACTTCTGGTTCTTCTGCAGCTTCCTTCGAGTCTTAACGGACAGTTTAGACAACGTAGGAAAGTTGCAGACGCGTCCAGCAGGCAGGAATAGTGATTTAATGGAAGCCAGTCCGGATTATACAGCAAACTGCTAATAAATTACCTGCTCCCACATTTTTACAGGCAGCTTTAGGATTCTGTGGAATGAAAATGTCTCACTTAACAACTTGCTGTTCTTCCATAAAACACATAATGAGCTGCCGTGTTCTAAGTTCTCTAAACCTTTTAATACATTGTAGAGTTTTATGAGCATTAAAAAGAAAATGTTGAGAGATGTTGACTCCTGGAGGAAGGCAGAGGTCACGTCCTTATGAGATGTGGGGTTTGTAGGAACTTGAGTTCCTTTATCTTCGTACATTTTAGACTTATGAGGAAACTAGGAAAGCACTCGGAGAGCGCAGACCTCCGCCAAACAGCTCGACTCCCTTATTTTTGTGTGTTCTGGATCATAGCATCCTGAATTTTCTCTGGATCCGGATCAACTTTGGAAACATTCTAGAACTCATTGAGATCCTTTCTTGTAATTTCTTTTACCAAACACTCGGGCCATTTGTATGGAGTTATATGGAAAAATGAAAAAATGTGTCCTATAGGGTGATGTTGATGTGAGACTGTTTAGGTGTTGGTAAGGAGGTTTGATGTTCACCTGGTTCACATGGTGAATGGAGGAAACTTCGAATAAGAAAATCAGCTAAATAACATTAAAGGCTAAATAAACATCCTGTTCAGGCAGAAATACAACTAGTTACTTCAATTCAATTCAACTTTATTTGTATAGCGTCGATTCATGACAATGTCACCTCAGGGCGCTTAAACAGACAGAAAAATTCAGGTCAGATTCATAATAGCCTAGTTAAGGAAACCAACAGATTGGATCGAATCTTGACTTGACCCGGTCCAATCCCCCATCCTGAGCAAGCACGGAGGGGTGGCGACAGTGGGAAGGAAAACACCCTTTTAACAGGGAGGAAAAACCTCCGGCAGAACCCGGCTCAGGTAGGGCGGCCATCTCCTCTCGACCGGCTGGGGAGAAGACAGAAAGGGGAGACCAACAAACACTGCAACGTTATCCAGCCAGATCTGCTGAGAGAGGAGAACACAGTTAATGATGCAATACTGTCACAGGTTTCTACATGGAGAGACAGAGATGGTGGGAGAGAAAGAGCCCAGTGCATCATGGATGTCCCGCAGCAGTCTAAACCTATAGCAGCTTAACTAAAGGAAGGCTAGCCATCCCTAACTATAAGACTTATCAAAAAGGAAGGTTTTAAGCCTGATCTTAAAGGTAGAGAGGGTGTCTGCCTCCCGAACCTGAAGTGATAACTGATTCCATAATAGGGGGGCTTGATAGCCAAACGCTCTGCCTCCCATTCTACTCTTAGAGACCCTTGGAACTACCAAAAGGCCTGCAGTCTGAGAGCGAAGTGCTCTGCTTGGAATATATGGAACTATGAGATCTCTAATATATAATGGAGCTTGGTCATGGAGAGCTTTATATGTGAGAAGAAGAATTTTAAATTCTATCCTGGATTTAACAGGGAGCCAATGAAGAGAAGCTAGAACTGGAGAAATATGATCTCTCCTGCTGGTTCTAGTCAGAACCCTAGCTGCAGCATTCTGGATCAGCTGGAGACTTTTCAAGGCATATTTGGGGCAGCCCAATAATAGGGAATTACAGTAATCTAATCTGGAAGTAACAAAAGCATGGATTAGTTTTTCTGCATACGTCCTGAGAGAGAGGATGTTCCTAATTTTAGCAATATTACGTAGGTGAAGAAGGCGGTTCTAGAAACCTGTTTTATATGGGAGTTGAAAGACAAATCCTGGTCAAAAACGACTCCAAGATTCTTCACTGTAGTGCTGGAAGCCAAATTAATGCCATTCAGATCAACTATAAAGCTAGATAATTTAGTCACAGAGTTTTCGGGTCCAAAGACTATAACCTCGGTCTTGTCTGAATTTAGAAGCAGAAAGGTTCAGGGTCATCCAGGTCTTTATGTCACTAAGACAACTTTGTAATCTAACAAACTGATTGGTTTCATCAGGCTTCATAGATAAGTATTTCTGAGTGTCGTCTGCATAACAATGAAAATTTATGCCATATTTGTCTGATGATATTACCCAAAGGAAGCATATATAATGTGAAGAGAATTGGTCCGAGCACAGAACCCTGGGGAACTCCATGAGTTACTCTGGTGTGTGATGAAGACTCGTTGTTGACATTAACAAACTGAAATCTATCAGATAAGTATGACTTGAACCAATCTAATGCAGTTCCTCTAATTCCAATAACATGTTCAAGTCTCTGTAGCAGAATGTTGTGATCCAATGGTGTCGAATGCAGCACTGAGATCTAACAGGACAAGTACGGACAGGAGTCCTTTATCTGAAGCCATGAGAAGATCATTAGTAACCTTCACCAGTGCCGTCTCTGTGCTATGATGAGCTCTAAAACCAGACTGAAACTTTTCAAACAGATTATTGCTGCTCAGATGGGCACAAAGTTGAGCTGAAACTGTTTTCTCAAGAATTTTAGACATAAAGGGGAGGTTGGATATCGGTCTATAATTAGCTAATTCTCCTGAGTCAAGAGTAGGTTTTTAAGTAAAAGGTTTATTACTGCAGTCTTAAAGGACTGAGGTACATATCCTGCCAATAGCGATGAATTAATCAGATCTAGTAGGTAAGTGTTAATCAAAGGAAAGACTTCCTTTAGCAACTTGGTTGGGATGGGATCCAGAATGCAGGTAGAAGGTTTGATGCCACAATTAGTTTGGTTAACTCAGATATCTGTATAGGACAGAAATGATCCAGACATAATTCAGCATCTACAGATGTCTCAACCTGTTAAAAGATGTCGTTAGTAATCAGAGATGTCATGATTTTCTCTAATAGAAACACCTTTAATTTGTGTTGTTCCAGAAATCGTCACAGCTGAGAGTCGGGGGAATGCATGGCTCAACAGCACTGCGGCTCTTCGTCAGCCTGGCTACAGGCTACATGAACCTAGATTATCTTATTTTCCTCTATCAATGATGAATAGTAAGCTGTTCTAGTCTTACGTAAGAATTTTTTATAAACAATGAGACTCTC
>JALJCO010011197.1:0-46539 GCA_023101725.1 Atherinomorus stipes | reverse complement strand
TGTCTGGAACTCACCAGGGAGCAGCTTCAGTGCTATGGGCAGGCCCCTGTGGGCAAGGCCCCGCCCATTCACAAATCAGGCCCTCCCATTTACCAATTTATTTGAATTTCTGTCATGTACTTTAAAATATAGTTTTAATTTATAACTGAGCAGAACTGTTACTGCACGTTCAGACCATAGGTGACAAAAGCGCCAAGGACGCTGGAAGTTTAAATATTTTCAATAAGAGTCAGGCGTCCTGAGCAACAAAGGTGTCTGCTACCATCAGCCGCATGCACAGAGCGGCAAAAGTGGCTAAAACCTCTAAAGCAGCAGCCGATGAGAGGTTGAGCTTTGGTTAACTTTATGGTAATTAGCTTTGATGCGGTTCAGCAGCAACTGGCAGCAACCAATCAGAGTAGAGGTGTTCTTCGAGCGAGCAGGCCCAAAGAACAACGTATACAGTTTATAACTTTGGTTCCTAGAACACACTCGTTCTGTCATGGATGCTGAGAGGCTGATTACGTGTTTTCTGGCTCATTCCATCATTTATAATATTCTCTTTTTTGGCTACCAGTTCCGGACCTTTTCACATCAGTCACGTGAAGAGCCGCTTTGGAAGCTGTCCTGTTTGTCGCCCAGGCTCGGGCGTCTTTGCCGCTTTTGGTCTGAACATACAGTTAGTGTTACGATGGCTGCTGCAGGCTAAAGCTGTCCAAAAGGTCTCGGTTAACTGCAATAATTTTTACCCTTTGCAACGGCGTATACAACTGCTCTTAATGCTCAGTTAAAGTAGAACGTTTCTTTTTTCATTTTTTGAGTGATCTGGTTGAATATTGATGATTTTGTGAGACAAACAACAGCAGATGACCCAATGTGAGTTCTCCCTACAAACAATTTGGGAGGCCATACAACAAAGCAAAATTGAAATGACGGCGCGTATTGATGACAAGATGTCATCAGTTCAGATTACTTTAAACAACATACAGGGATCACTCTCCACATTAAACGAGCATATTACGGAGCTGGAGCAACGTGTAAGCGGCAATGAGGACAATGTTGAAGATCTGTTGAAAAGGGTTGCTGCACTGGAAAAAGATAACTCCTACCTGAAGGATAAGATGGATGAGGCTGAAAATAGAAGCAGAGCCAACAACCTTCGCTTTCTTAATGTCCCGGAACGTTCTGAGGGGACCGACATCCTGGGCTTCGTTATCCAGCTTCTTCGGCACCTCTTTGGCAGTGAGAACTTCACTACACCACCTGGAATTGAAAGGGCTCATCGCTCCTCCTCGATCCAACTCCAAAAGTAACGCCAGATCACCTCGTCCACTTCTGGTCAAGTTTTTGCAATTCCAAGATAAAGTTAACATCCTGCGCCTTGCTCGAGAGAAGAAAGAGCTCATCTTTCAGGGGAATCGTATTATGATTTATCCTGATTTCAGCTTTCGATTTGACAAAAAAACGCCGCAAGTTTGACGACATCAAGAAAAAACTAAGTGCAGCGGGGTTTAATTACTCCTTATTGTATCCTTGCAAACTAAGAGTTAATATTGACGGAGGATCTAAAATCTTCAATACCCCCGAGGACGCTGAAAACTTCCTTCGGGACATCATCTCTCCGTCATAAAGAAATGTGAGTAACCCCGCTGTAAACATATCATCACAGCCTTCCTAATGGTGAATCTTGTTTGAACTGCATAAAATCATAATAACTTATTTTGAGAAGTAACGATGTCTTCGTTATCGAGCTCTGGAAACTGGCTTGGTGCGACACATGTGAGCTCTTGTTTGCCGTATTCTGAGGTGCTGTCGCAAATGGATGTTGTCTTCCAATAGGCCTGCCTCCTTCTATTTTGTTCATTTTTTTGTGTATCCTTCTTCTTCTTCTTCTTATCATTATCATTATTATTATTACTCAAATCTTCTTTTACCTAGGTTAAAATGACTAAGGCTGGGGTCAATTTTGTTTATTCTTTGCAACTGTAGCACCCAACCCACGTAGCTAGATATTAACCCCTTGGTTAATGTAGTGTAGTACAATAGGCGGGGCCCTGGGTACGTTACTTATATCAAAAGTACTAATAATGGTAAACAGGAGAAACAATATTAATCAGCTTTTAGCCTAGATACTTATTTATGCTTTTTAATTATGGCGGTGCCTCCATCTCCAAAGGAGAAAAATGTAAATTATCATGTCTCACTTACTCAGAATAATGAACTTTCACTGGTAATCTTATTCAAATAAACCCAGTAATTCTGTAATGCAATTAAGACAAACACATGAGATTTAAATTCAAAATGGTAGAATTTAGTTAATGAATAAAAAATTAAATAAAATGAAAATAAAGTTTTGCAGTGCTTCAAGACACTTAGGTGATTACTGGTACTTTCACAGCTTCAAAAACATTTCAGAATGTGACATTCACAAGAAAAGTAAATTTGTAAGTCCGTATAAAGTTCAGTTCAGATTTAAACCATATATCAATAACAAAGTCCTTTTTACAGTGCAAAAAACGTAACCGATGCAGGCCTGATGCGATGCTCGGGTTCATTGGACCTTGAAAACATAAAAATGGCCGCTTCACTTGTTCACAAGCAGAAAATAAAATGCACGTGCTTTGGTTTACTCACAAATCCCTTTGATCAGAGGCAATGGATAGATGAGACCTTTCGTCATCACACGGATCCCTCTCGGCAAACAGGTGGCAATAGCTTGGCATTCACAGGTTGTATGAAGTGCACTCGGTGAAACTCGGCTGTTAATCCTCAGCAGAAGAGTCCAGAGAATTCCTCTCGGTCCACTAAGCATTAAGAGTCTCTAGTTAGTCTTATATTCATCCAAGCTCATATACTTTACATACAGAGAATGAACTAACTCGCGGTAAAATGCTAACATGCTAACTCACGATTAGCATCATACATTATGCACTTAAAACATATCGTCTAAGCATAAAAGTCATATACATCGAGTACTCACTCATCACAGGGCTATACAGTCCAAAACAGCAACGTAGACTCTGCATCCACAATGTTTTTTGCAACCATTTCTCCCGTGGCTTAGCTTTACAACCTTCGTCAGGCAAACGCAGTAGCGGAATGCCTCGGGCCTAGATGTTTACTTTCACTTCCTGACTTAGATCCCGCCCTCACGCATGTAATTGGACAGTGGAATTACATCAACCAATATGATAAAAGAAAATACAATATTGACAACATAACAAGTTAGGTTGTAAACAGAGCACATGTTGATCAGTACATTTCAAACAAGCTTGTGAAAAATAAAGCATCCTTTCAAAATAAGGGAAAAACCTTTGGTCGGCTTATAGCTGTTTTTAACTATTTATGAACACATTTTAATAGAAGAAATGAACCATGAATTGCTGTGATTTTTAACCATATTCAATACATTTTAATAAGGTTTTTAACATATTTGTATTTTAAGCCTTTATGGTCGGTAATGAATATTTAGACCGGGCTACACAACTAATCCTAAATATAAGCAGTTAAGCTGAACCTGTAGAAGCAGTGAATTTCTTTTGACATAGTTTTATGCAAGTACTTATGTTTTTTTTTTTTTTTTTTTTTTGTTTTGTTTTTTCTCAGTGTATATTTGTTTTATGTGTATTGTGTATTGTTTTTCCCTCTCTTCCTCCCCCTCATTTTTTACCTTACACGAAATGTAAATAATAGAATCTGTTAAAGGTCTGAAAATTATCCACCTTAACATAAGGAGTCTGGTCTCAAAAACTGACCTTTTAAAAGCGGGGGTATCATATCATAAGCCTAGTATTATTACTATCTCAGAAACATGGCTACATGGCAATATAGCAGATGATGAAATAAATATAGACAACTATGTCCTATACAGAGAAGATAGAGAATCAAGAGGAGGTGGCGTGGCAACATATGTCTCAAAAAATCTTACCACTGAACGTATATATTCAGCTGTGAAGCCAGTTGATTTTGAGTGTCTGTCTGTTAATATAATTTTTCATAACAATAAAAAATTAATAATCACAAACATTTATAGACCTCCCTCTGCTTCATCTGACTCAATGAAAAACATTATGTCTACAATCAACTCTTTTAAAAATAAGAGTGAGATGATAATTTTAGGAGACTTCAACAGCAACTGGCTCCATCGTTCCTCTACCAATGATAGAGGCCTAGTTGCCAGTGCCAACCTCACACAGTTATTAAAAGAACCAACCAGGGTCAATCTTCGTTCCTCCACTTTGATAGATTGGATTCTAGTTACAAATCCTGATAGAATAATTACATCGGGTGTGATGCCTGACTGTTTCAGTGACCATTCAATTGTGTTCTGTGTGTGGAAGATCAAGATGGCTAAATTCCCCCTAAATACATTAATGTGAGACAAAGTAAAAATATCAATACTGAGCATTTCCTAGATGATTTAGTTAATATTAATTGGACTAGATTTCAGTTGATCCCTTATGTCACAGATGCATGGGATTTCTTCTACTCAGAAGTTCTTAAAGTAATTGACAAACACGCTCCTTTCAAGACTATTCGTGTAAAAGGAAGACATCTTCCATGGATTACATCAGATCTAATTCACCTGTACAAACAACGAGATCATGCTTGGACAAAATACAGGAAATCTAAAGACCCTGCTGACTGGGAGATATATAGACAGCTTAGAAATCAATCCAAAACACAAACTAGGAATGCGAAGTCTAATTTTTATAAGGAAGCTTTTACTCAAAACTATAATAATCCTAAACTGTTTTGGAATCATTTGGATCAGCTTTTAAATAGTTTTAAAAGAAACACAGCTGATCATGTCATTGTAAAGAATAACATAATTTCTGATCCTCATCTCATTTCTGAAGCTTTTAATCAGTATTTTTCCTCAGTAAGTAGTGCACAGCACTCTAATTATCTATTTTGTTCAGACCCACTGAATGAAGTAGCTCCTGAGGCATCATTCTCTTTTAGTCAGATTTCACACTCAGATGTACAACAAGTAATAAATGAACTTAAGAACAATAATAGTGTTGGTCCGGATGGCCTAGATATTAAATTTATTAAACTTGGATCCAGTGTACTTGTACATCCACTAGCTGATCTGTTTAACCTATCCTTAAGCACATGCTCAATTCCCATCATCTGGAAAACAGCAAGGGTAACACCTATCTTCAAGGGAGGAAATCACGAAGACCTAAGTAATTACCGTCCAATATCTATTATATGTGCCATTACTAAAATATTTGAAAAGATAATTTTTCAACAATTGTATAATCATATTAATCATTTTAAGATCTTATCTCCTAATCAGTCTGGTTTTCATAGGTTTCTCTACTACTACTGCTCTGCTTAAATTTACAAATGATGTGTTCTCTTCCTTTGATCAAAAGCAGTTCACTGGTGCCATATTTCTTGATCTTTCCAAAGCTTTTGATCTAGTGGATCATTATTTACTCCTGGATAAACTCAGAGCAATGGGCCTTAGTAGGAATGCTCTTTTTTGGTTTAATTCTTATTTGCATCATAGACGTCAATTTGTCGCTGTTAATGGTCATCAATCTGACTACTGTATTATGGAAAAGGTGTGCCACAGGGTTCTATACTTGGTCCCCTCTTATTTTCTATTTTTATAAATGACCTTCCTCAAGTTTGTATCAACAGTCAAACTCATCTTTATGCTGATGACACTGTTGTCTACTTATCAGGCTCTAACATATTTCACTTACAACATTTACTGCAGGAAGACTTTAATTCAATTCAAAATTGGTTAAAGGTGAATCTTCTAAAACTTAATATGGATAAATCTACTTGCATGCTCTTTGGTACCCGAATTTCTCTTCCGTCAGCAAATTTAAATATCAATTTTGCTAATGGTTCACCAATGAAAGTGGAAACAACAGTCAAATATTTAGGTGTATGGCTAGATCCAGAGCTAAAATTTAAACCACATATTGATTATATAATTAAACGTGTTTACTCTTGTCCAATGCCTTTATATCGATCATCCAACTGTTTCACACAACAAATAAGAAAGAAAATTGTTTCGCAGTTAATTTTACCGATTATTGACTATGCTGATATAATATATCAAAATACATATGATATATATCTTAAACCATTAAATGTGGTATTCAATACTCTTTGCAGATTTATCTTAAAATGTCCCTATAGAACTCATCACTGTATGTTATATGAGAGACTTAACTGGTTACAGCCTGACAGAAGACGACAGTGGCACTGGTTGCAATTTATTTTCAAATGTGTTCACTCTGATGTACCACCATATTTAAAATGTTTTTTTGTTCCATTCATACCAACCTACTTCTTGCGACACTCAGAAAATCTCACCTTTATTGTCCCTTCAGTTCGCAAGGAGGCAGGTCGGCGGTCTTTCTCATTTAAAGCTCCAAATGATTGGAACCATTTGCCTGCATCTCTAAGGTCAATTACATTTTATCGTCACTTCAGATCTTCACTTTTTACTCACCTTAAAAAAGTCTGCCTTTGTTTGTGATTTTAGTCAAGTCAAGTCAACTTTACTTTATAAAGAGGGAGAGAGGGAAGAAGAAAAAGGAAGTAAAGGTTTTGTTAATTTTTTTTTTTTCTCTGCTTCTTGCTCCTTATGTTCTTTAAACCTGAATGGTATAAATTGTGATGGACCTATACTTCGGTTATCTGTACTGTAATGCAATGTGAATATGAGGGCTGGAGGTGAGGGCTGTGATTGTCTGGTGTTAAACTTTTTTTTTTTTTTTTTGTTGTTAGTTTGTATTCTATTATATTTTGTTTTATGTGTGATATATTGTGTCTGGTCTTGTTTTGTCAATGTTTTGTTTTGTGGTCCCCTTGAAAACGAGATGTTGCATCTCAAGGGGTTTTCCATTAATAAATTGAAACTAAGTATGAAATTACTAAATCATCATAAACAGAATCAGTTGGCTCTCGAACTATTTGCAAGTTATGTTGTCTATCAGACTGTAATAATGTGTGTTAAAACCAAATTTTGCGATAATTTAGAAAATACTTTCTTTAAGTTACTGTGATATTTGGTGAGAAGTCAATACCAGCTCCAGTAAAGTTGTCAACTTGAACAATGCATATGCAGTCTTTCCCCCAGCTTCACAGCCTTGGGAGGGCAGGATAGATTTATTAATCAGATAAATAGCACCAGACTACCCAGCCGTTTTGAATAGGCCTACTTCTGGTCATTTTCACAAAAAACAAAACAATAAAACATCTGTTGTCTTTTGTTGTAAAGAAAACCATAAGGATAAAATTTGAGCTCTTATTTTAGAAACACAAAGCAATTATCTCCTCGCTAATCCCAACATGAAACCACCGCAACATAGTTTTAAATTATGCTATAGCATAAGTAACATCAAACTTTAAAGCTTTTTCTTGTGAGAAAGTGGACATTTAGGGCCTGATTTACAAAGAATCCAGATTGCAAGCGGGCTGCACGGTGGCATGGTGGTTTGCACCGCAGCCTCACAGTAAGAAGGTCGCTGGTTCAATTCCTGGCTGGGGAGGGGGTTCAAACAATTCCAACCGTGGCCTTCCTGTGTGGAGTTTGCATGTTCTTCCCGTGTATGCGTGGGTTCCTCCCACCATCCAAAGACATGCATGTTAGGTTAATTGATCACTCTAAATTGCCCCTAGGAATGAATATGAGTGTGGTTGTCTGTCTCTCTGTGTTGGCCCTGCGACAGACTGGCGACCAGGGTGTACCCCACCTCTCGCCTGATAATTGCTGGGACAGGCTCCAGCAACCCCCACGATACAGAAAATGACTGCCTGATGACTGACTGACCAAATTGCAAGGCTAATGTCTTTGCCTCGCAAAAAAAATAGCGTGCGCTGTCATTTTAGCGTTTGTGGGTGATCTACAAAGATTACATGCGCAATCTGTAACAGGCGCAAACAGCAGGATTTAAATGAGGATTTAGCGTGCGCTCTCCCTGCGCCACGGAAAGTTCAGAAGAGCATGTGGTAAATGCAAAATGAAATTCATCCTGATAGAGATGGTAGTTCCAGAGATATAATGAGGCAATTAAAAAAAATTTAAAACAATTTAAAAATATGCCATTGGCAAAAAAATGAAAGAAAATAGACATAATTAAAGACATAATTAATATCAGCTTTAACTACCATGATGCTGCAGCTGCAGATGTTCTGGTTCATCTGTTTAAAATATCTTGTGCTAAACAGTGATGTTGATTGTTATTTAATTAGATAATGAAAACATGACGTGTCGCCTGAACACCTCATGAGAAATGATTCTGACCCGATGTCTGTAGTCCTGTATGCAGCATTCTTTTAGCCATCAGTGCGTAAAGCTGCCAGTTATACCTGCTTTTCAGATGTGCTAAATTACACGCAATTTTTTACGCCCGCTTTCCGTTGAACGGTTGATAGATCACATTTGCGCGTGTTAAACTGAGGTTTTGCATAGTCTCCTCCCAGTATTTTGCGCCTTCTGGCAGAAACGCCCAGTTTACATATTCATCTGCAGCAGATGCGCAAAATGGACAGCGACGCTATTTTGCCCCTTAATAGGCGCAAACCTCCTTTTGCCCTGCTTTGTAAATCAGCTCTGGCGGATTATTGCGTGCGTAGTGAAGATAGCGTCTGTTTTAACAAGCGCAAACCTTTCGTAAATCGGGCCCTTAGTTTCCAGTTGTGCAGCCAGTCAAATAATGATTTGCAAATTTGGTCCGACATGCTGGAAGAAGTCCAGACCAGCCGTAACTATAGCGGAGCAGCCCAGTCTACTTATGAGGTCCGTGGTCAGACTGTAGACGGGTCAGTGTTGTTACATGCCTCCAGATGTTTAGGTTTTGTAGCTGAATGAATGAATGAATGAATGAATGAATGAATGAATGAATGAATGAATGAACGAACGAATGAATGTCAGCTTCTAGCTAATCATAGGGCTGAAAAATAAAAACTCCACCCTGTAGAGTGTCCTGGTCAATAACAGCCCTACTGTCGCCACAGATCTTGAAAAGAAACTGCAGCATGACGCCGTAACCCTATGCTTGAGTAAAAACACACGCTCCGTCTGTGTCACCAGGCCTGATGGGACACAGACGTTGTGCAAGTATAAATCCAGCTTCAGACCTTCACCGTTATACCACTAGGACAAACAGGAATCAATTAACTACTTAAAGTTTTTAGTGATTTTAACACATCATTGGTCCCCGAGGTTGATGGAGCAGGTGTTCTTGTAAACAAACAAACAAATAAACCAAAAAGAGTTGGAACTGATCCCTGTTTGGAATCAGTGGGCTTGCTCTTTCAGATATGGGCATGAAAAAGGTCCTCCTTTTTCTTGCCAGAAGTGGTGCACTAATAGTGCACCATTACTGCACTATCACTGGCTGAACGATTTGTCCTGCAAAAACGCCATCATGTACGGTGTCCATACTTGGAGTGTGTGGAAACATCCTTGTTCCGGGCATTCATTTATGCCCTGAAATCGTTTCCCTGGGGCACACGGGCGTTTCTCTGTGCAATTGAATTAGCAGACAAGTGGCTGGTAAGTGGCTGGCAGTCGGCTGAAAGGGGAACTTTTTCATGCCCAGATCTGTAGACGGGATGACTGATGATGACTGTCTTGCAATGGCGCTGCTGCTCTTTAGCAGGGAAAGGGGTCCAGATCTTTTATCCCTGTTTCTCTTTAATATGTATGTGAATGATTTGTCTTTGTTTTTAAATGATACAGGCTGTAGGGTGGGTGACTCATTGATTAATCATCTTATGTATGCAGACGATTTGGTTATCTTTAGTCAATGTAGTGTTGGCCTCCAACATCTTCTGCGAATATGTACACACTATGGTGCTGACTTTGATATAAAATACAATGGTAAAAAGAGTGATTGTAAGAAGTAAAGAAGATAGATGGTCAACTTTCCCTGACTTTTATCTGTCTGGGACTACACATACAGTAGGGCTGGATTTAGCAAGATCCAAATTTGCGTGTGGTAATTTGTCCACGCAATCTGGAATTTTGCGCGAAGGGCTGAACCACGGTTTGCGAGTGATTTACCAAGAATGAAGGAGCAAATTAAAGCGAGTGCAAACGTGTTGGAAATGCCCCTGTATAAATGAGGTTTTCCGTGTTTCAAGGTTTGCAGCGTGGCGAATTGCAAGAGATGACAGCGCAAAAGGAAATTTGACGCCAGTCACCGCATGAAGATAGAGATATTAGGAGGATGGAATAAATGAAAATAATTTAAAATAAGTATGATAAATACAAAAAATTATACAACAGGTATCTGTGCAAATCCTCAGAAGTGTTCAGTTTATGAGGACATGGATCTGGAGTTGCTGAACAAATGAAAGTGTCTGCAGCTCCGACATGGTTTCTATTATGCAGGACTCTGGAGTTGCGCACTTTGGCACGATACCAATGGCTTCAGAGGCTCACGCTTCCAGGTGATCCATGTGGTCCTGTTCAGGTGCTAAAATCCAAGTTAAAGGAGCCCTTTCATAAAAAATGGACTTTTAAGAGCTTTTCAGCATGTTATTGTGTTATTTCCTCATAAAAGACTTAATTTAAGCTGTTTTTTCTTCATTTGTGCATATTTGAGTAATTTATATGAATATTCAGGCCAAGCTGTAGCTTCTTTAACATGACTGACTTACACTGGGATACGTAACAAGGTGGCACCAATCACAAAGCGACAAACACGCATACGCAGCATCATAACAAGATGCCCTCTTTGTTGAACAGAAACACAAAGAGAATCCTAACCTATACACACTCTCTGAGGAAGAAACTAACAGCCTGCAGGAAGATTTCCTCAGAGACAAGCAGCCATCAGCTAACAGACGTTTGATCTAGAATTCAGGAGAATTTTTTTTTTTAAGCTCTAGAGGACGGCAAGTTGGGGAAAATGTAGTTGCGTTCAGCGTGGGAGTTTATTTGTTGTACTGGACGAATTGACTTGCCAGAAGTGGTTGGATTTTAACTTCAGGAGCAGAAATGGTCTTTGTGTGTGAACTTCACTCCTGACAACTTCATGAATCTCTGTCAGTAAAGTGTTTTTTTTTCTCGGGGATTACTTGTCAAACCTGATGCAGTTCCTACACCAGTACCTACTAGACGGCACTGGTGAAGGTTACTAATGATCTTCTCATGGCTTCAGAAAAAGGACTCCTGTCCATACTTGTCCTGTTAGATCTCAGTGCTGCATTCGACACCATTGATCACAAAATTCTGCTACAGAGACTTGAACATGTTATTGGAATTAGAGGAACTGCATTAGATTGGTTCAAGTCATACTTATCTGATAGATTTCAGTTTGTTAATGTCAACAACAAGTCTTCATCACACACCAGAGTAACTCATGGAGTTCCCCAGGGTTCTGTGCTCGGACCAATTCTCTTCACATTATATATGCTTCCTTTGGGTAATATCATCAGACAACATGGCATAAATTTTCATTGTTATGCAGACGACACTCAGATATACTTATCTATGAAGCCTGATGAAACCAATCAGTTTGTTAGATTACAAAGATGTCTTAGTGACATAAAGACCTGGATGACCCTGAACTTTCTGCTTCTAAATTCAGACAAGACCGAGGTTATAGTCTTTGGACCCGAAAAACTCAGGACTAAATTATCTAGCTTTATAGTTGATCTGGATGGCATTAATTTGGCTTCCAGCACCACTGTGAAGAATCTTGGAGTCATTTTTGACCAGGATTTGTCTTTCAACTCCCATATAAAACAGGTTTCTAGAACCGCCTTCTTTCACCTACGTAATATTGCTAAAATTAGGAACATCCTATCTGAGGACGATGCAGAAAAACTAGTCCATGCTTTTGTTACTTCCAGATTGGATTACTGTAATTCCTTATTATTGGGCTGCCCCAAATATGCCTTGAAAAGTCTCCAGCTGATCCAGAATACTGCAGCTAGGGTTCTGACTAGAACCAGCAGGAGAGATCATATTTCTCCAGTTCTAGCTTCTCTTCATTGGCTCCCTGTTAAATCCAGGATAGAATTTAAAATTCTTCTTCTCACACATAAAGCTCTCCATGACCAAGCTCCATTATATATTAGAGATCTCATAGTTCCATATATTCCAAGCAGAGCAATTCGCTCTCAGACTGCAGGCCTTTTGGTAGTTCCAAGGGTCTCTAAGAGTAGAATGGGAGGCAGAGCGTTTGGCTATCAAGCCCCCCTATTATGGAATCAGTTACCACTTCAGGTTCGGGAGGCAGACACCCTCTCTACCTTTAAGATCAGGCTTAAAACCTTCCTTTTTGATAAATCTTATAGTTAGGGATGGCTAGCCTTCCCTTAGTTAAGCTGCTATAGGTTTAGACTGCTGCGGGACGTCCATGATGCACTGGGCTCTTTCTCTCCCACCATCTCTGTCTCTCCATGTAGAAACCTGTGACAGTATTGCATCATTAACTGTGTTCTCCTCTCTCAGCAGATCTGGCTGGATAACGTTGCAGTGTTTGTTGGTCTCCCTTTCTGTCTTCTCCCCCCCAGCCGGTCGAGGCAGATGGCCGCCCTACCTGAGCCGGGTTCTGCCGGAGGTTTTTCCTCCCTGTTAAAAGGGTGTTTTCCTTCCCACTGTCGCCACCCCTCCGTGCTTGCTCAGGATGGGGGATTGGACCGGGTCAAGTCAAGATTCGATCCAATCTGTTGGTTTCCTTAACTAGGCTATTATGAATCTGACCTGAATTTTTCTGTCTGTTTAAGCGCCCTGAGGTGACACTGTCATGAATGGACGCTATACAAATAAAGTTGAATTGAAATTGAATTGAATTGACTATAAAACACGCATGGACAGACAACAACACCGGTGAGTGAAACACATCTCTCAGCTCAATGCTAACTGTTTGCCTATGATTTGTTTGCTAATTTACTTACTTGTCCAAGTATACCCAACTGCAGCCACAGACCCAGAGGTGTGTCATGAAAATGGGCGTAGTTTGCTGTGAAAATGGGCATAGTTTGTACTAATGTGGGCAGGTAGTCGTTAGGGTTAAGGGAGGGATTAGGGTTAGGGTTAGGTTCCACTCACTTCAACGGTGGGCGTGGTTTGCAAAGGGGCGTGGTTGTAGGGGCGTGGTTTGTAGTGGCTCTGGCTGCAGCTAGGAGCTACTCTACTTGTCAGGGGTCTCTGTAGTACTTCTGTGATACTGCATGTACTTCAAACTCCATAAAAGACTGGGTCGAGCGCATACAGCTCCAAAACAGGCTGCTCCATTTCATCCCTTCGATCAGAGTCCGATTATCCATCAGTGTTTACAAATAACTTCCACATGACCTGCCGGTGCCGGTGTTAAAGTTGTACTTCCATGGTCATTTCATTAATATTTCTGTGTTCTCCATTATTATTGAATGTATTCTGTATCGTTTCTGTTTAAAGGAGTGATGACATAGCAGTTAAAAACTAGTTTATGTTGTTGGCATTACTGCATATGTAAATACTCCAAAGAAAAAAACTGCATTTTTTTACAGCCGAGTATTGTTTTGAAACGCCAGACCTCACTTCCTCAGTAATACAGTTTGGTCCGGTGATGATATGGAGCTTTACCCGGAGACCACGTTGACTTCATTTTGATTGGCTACACCTTATTTGGCTATGACCTTATTTGGAGAATCTAGGTCAAGCTGCGGTCGGACTTTGCTAAAGGCTAACTGCTAGCAACATGGGCACTTCAGACAGTGTGAGCTACGTTTATCAGACAAAACAGCATTTAGAAAATAAATAAACTTACAGGTAATGACAAGGTTGTGGCCCCCTCCCTCAGTGTTGCTGCAGAAGTTTTCTTTTAAATCCATTTGTTTGAAAATCCAGACCTGACTGCACAGAAGTTACTACTAGCTCCATACATGAAGCTGAATCAGACAGGGAGGGGAGGGGGGAGCGGACGGTGCATAAACCGTTAGGAGAGAGAGAGAGGGGGGGGGGGCGCTGTTTACTTGATAGTGTGCTCTTATTGGAGCAATTAAATCACGTAGAATGATAGAACTACGTAGAATGATAGAACTACGTAGAATGATAGCCTGCTGTCTGATTCAACTGTTTCTGAGCAGAGAGACAAAGACGACAGACCATAAACAGGAACTTTGATTCTCACTCTGGACATTCACATGGCCTCATCAGTGCACAACAGATCATAGTATACACCCAAAACCCCAGAAAAGTGAAATTTGATGACATGACACCTTTAAAAAAACCTTCTGGTGTCTTTGTATCCAGCTGTATTTGTATACTAGAAGAGAGGCTTGTGGTCCAACGGCAGCTTTTCCGGGTCCTTCTCATGAATTTCCGTCTGATTGGCTGCCTCCCATCAGTGTATGAAGGAAGCTCCGCCCTCCCCTCTTATTTTGTTACAGACAGGAAATAGAGCCGATAAACAAGTTTGTTCCGCCATGCTAACAAACAGTTAGCTAATTAGCTTCTCAACTCCGAAGCTACAGTCGTGCTGTCTTCACTTCTAGTGTGTAGTGGAGGGTTACCTGCCTTCCAATGGACAGATAGAAACCCCACGTGGGATACGCTATTTGCAATGTGACGTAGAACTACAAGGCTGTTCCCGATTCGCTCTTTTCTTCGTATTGTTTCTCTGATGAGAAAGCACAGCCGACTGGGAGGGACGCAACGCTAGCAAGTCAGCATGTGTAAGAAAACAAGGGGAAACCCTCCGTATTTCAGAAGGAGCAAGTTAAACGGGTTTTCAGTGGAAGGAGGCCTTTAAGAACAATTCTGTGACCCTTCAGAATCAATAGCTGGGTTTACATGGACCCAAATATACCGATTGCTTTCGGTTTAAATGCTCTTTCGGAATGAAAATGATCCATGTAAACACCTCTTTCCAAATGAAAAGTGCTGAACTGAATGAATTTTCATTCGGTTTCACGGGGGTAGAATATTCCTTTCCCCAAACCGAACGGGGTTTCATGTAAACGCTGAATCGGAACATTGTGAGGTTCTTACAGCGCATGCTTCCACAAGACGTCAACGTGCAACGAGTGACGTTTCCTCACTTTGACAGATGGCTGTGAACAACGTCATTCCCTGGACAGCAAAAGAAAGTTTGTTTTTTACTCAAACTCTGTCTCTACGCCTTTTTCTCTTGGTTGTCTACAGTGGGAGCGCATGAGGATCAGCTGCTGGATTAAAGTCCTGCAGAAACCACAACAACTGTGACGATCAGTTTTTATACCTCCGTCTTTATTAAATAACGTAATGTAACATCATTCTGCGCATGTCAGACAGGATTATTCTGAATAAATATTGGCGCATATACACAGCAGATCGGAATGAATTAGTTCCCATGGAAACAGCTGCGCTGAAATCCTCAATCAGAATGATTTTATTCCGAAAGGGAAAAAAAGTCTCCATGTAAACGTGCCCAATGTCTCTTCCGGGGCGACATCATGAAATAGGCGTAAAACATGTTGCAATTGGTCGAGAGCTCCGTGGTTCAGTACAGTCAGCCATCTTACTTCCATGTTGGAAATTAGATGCATAGAAAAACTAATATTTACACCAAATTAGTTTCTGTAGTAGCGATGGGGACATATTTAGCTTGTAAATAACAATAATAATAATAATGGATTAGATTTATATAGCGCTTTTCAAGGCACTCAAAGCGCTTTACAGTAGATCCATTATTCTTTCACTCCTCAGTCGTACTTGGTGATGGTAAACTATTGTTGTTGTATTTCAGAAGGAGCAAGTTAAACGGGTTTTCAGTGGAAGGAGGCCTTTAAGAACAATTCTGTGACCCTTCAGAATCAATAGCTGGATTTACATGGACCCAAATATACAGATTGCTTTCGGTTTAAATGCTCTTTCGGAATGAAAATGATCCATGTAAACACCTCTTTCCGAATGAAAAGTGCTGGTCGACCTGCTCTACCACCTGAGCCACAGCCGCAGTAAATAAATGCCTGTATTTGACTTTTGGAACGTTTGAAAAGCATAATACAGCGCCTTTAAAACGTGACATTGGCAAAAAGGGGAAATACAAAGACAATTAATGCAGCTTTATTTCTCATTAAGCTCCGCAGTGGCTGCAAACTTTCGTTTATCTAGAATATTTTACACCCGTGTTAAATAGTGATGTTTGCTGTACTAATTTTTATTGAATCAACAATGAGAACTAAATGTGCTGCCCTCACTGCTCATGAAAAATTATTTTGAATCAGATTTGTGCATGTCCAGGATTGTCCCTCTCAGAAGTTGCAGCCTTCTGTGCACAAAGCTGCAAGTTTGCACCTGCTTTGCAGACATACTAAAAATGACGCAAAAAACCAGCAAGGCAATGTGCCTCATGGTTGATAAATCGCCTTGCGGGTGCTAAATTAATATATTTACATTTTCTCCACCAATTACACGCACTTTTGCATGTAAACGTCCCATATTGCATATTCATTGCAGAAAAAGTACTAAATGGATAGGAGGCGCTATTTAGCACGTTTTAAAGACCGAACCCTCTTAGCAAGCTGTTGATAGATCAGTTTGTACATTTTTTAGCGTGTGCAGTGAGATAGCTCATGTTTTTATACACACAAACCTTAGATAGATCCGGCCCTTAGTGTGTGCAATGAGATAACATATTTGGGTCATGTTATAGCAAATGGCCTGTCTGACTACAAGGATAACTATAGGTGGCTTCTTAAGCTGTATGTTCAAGCAAACATGCTGTATCGAAAATTTAGCATGTGCTTCGTATTTGTGACTTATTGAGTACAATGAAACATTCTTAAATGAAATGTGCTGTTTTCCATTAACCTGACCGAATTACTGCTGATATCTTCTGTACTCTAAGTTGGCAAATGTTTTCTTTCTATTCAGTAGTACAGGAAAATTCCTACACTTAATTGCATTCTCGTGTGCTTCAATAATGGTCTAATATTGAATAATTTGACCAGAATTTTCCAGTTCCAAATTAAAATATTCACTTAATGAATGGGGTCCACCGACAGCTGTCAATTGTCTGACCGGTAATGACGTCCTGGTGCCGGGACTGTCAGGGACGCATCCTAACCAGATGAACCCCCTTATTTAGCTCCTCTTGAGTATCAGAGGCTCTAATTTGAGCCCCTCCTGGATTCCCACCCTATCTCTAATGGAGAGCCCGGCCACCCTGCAGAGGAAACATATTTCAGCCGCTCATGCTTGTGATCTCGTTCTTTTGGTCACTACCCACAGATCATGACCATAGGTGAGGATAGGAACGTAGATCGACCGGTAAATCGAGAGCTTCGCCCTTCAGCTCAGCTCCTTCTTCACCATGATGGACCGATACAGAGTCTTCATCACTGCAGATGTTGCACCGATCCGTCTGTCAGTCTCCCGCTCTATTTTTTCCTTTACTTATGAACGGAGGTGGGTGAAGCAGTTTTACTTAAAGCCATCATAGAAGATGTTTTGGCATTTTAGAAAGCAGAGACTGTTAGCGAGTTTTTGAATAATGTGCATGTGCAAGACCAACCTGCTAGATGCACAGCTCCCTCCTTCGGCCACAGAATAACGTGCACAAGCCACTCTGGTGTTTAGCAGACAGCAGGTTTGATGTCACAAACGCATGTAAACAGAATATTGTTGACTGAATGTTGCTAACTGCTAGCAGAATGATGTTAGCAACCTGCTGGAAACGTCAGACGAGTGCGTGCAGCTTCCGGGTCGCAGCATTACTTTTGCCAGTCAATCACTCTCATTGGTCAGTCTCGCCTATTACTCGTTCTTACTACGGTAGTAACAGTGATTGATGAGCCAGTCGGCACATGAAAATGTTGAGTGCAGAGATGATTGGAGGATGTTATTTCAGCCTCATTACTTTCACAGCTCATGTTCAGTATAATAATATTTATATAGTTAAAGCTTTTAATTAATCATAACCTATGAGGTAGTGAACCCAATTATACCAAATATTGCAAACATTTTTTAAAGAAACATCTTCTGTAACGCCTTTAAGTAAAAGTACTGTTACTGTAGAAAAATATGACTCAAGTACAAGTAAAAAGTAATCATCCAAATAATTACTCAAGTAAAATTAAAAAGTAGTTAATGACAAAACTACTAAACTACTGAGTACTTTCTGAGTAACATCAGATTTATTCTTTTTAATTCAAAATCAATAAATGAAACATTAAAAAATGAAAACATGAGTAAAGACTAGTGTTGGGCATCATTTAAATTGTTTACAGTTCTGGTCGATTCCTTGTTTTGATTCTGGTCGTAACGGTTTTTGATTGTGATTCATTTAAGGGGCAGGGTAAAAAAATTTTTTTTACATGTTTTAAAATGAACTAGCTAGCCAAAGGTCTTTCCAGATTAAATAGTCTGAACTTCTCTCTCTTTATAGAAACTGGTCTAATTAATTAGAGGCTTTGTAATTATTTAATCTTGATTAATTGCATTACAAAAATTGTCCCAAAAAGTAACATTTATTTATCTAAATGGATTTTAGTAAATGAATAAATCAAATAATACAAACGGAGATAGATCATTTATACTCCTGCTCTATTATTGTTTGACCAAATGCGTTTAATTGCATTTCAACTACTAAAATAAGTTGTAAAAGAAATTTTTAAAAAAGGATACCTGGCCAGGATACCCCAAGAAAACCCCTGCCGTACCAATAAAAAAAAATTCTTTTTTTTTTTAAAGAAATTAATCATTTGTGTTTTTTTGTAACGATTGCATTGGCCCCTACAATGATCACTCCAGCAGGGATGAACAGATCCTTTAACATGTTGGTGTCTTGATTATTTGGGCACGGGGATGATGTGTTTTGACCTGACACTGTATTATTGTGGGGCGGAAGGAATCCGCTATATCTGGGGGTATGGATCACGCGCGCAGGGTGCAAGGATGGGGTGACATCACACGCCAACTTGACTGTATGCGGGAGTCGCTGGGCCATGGAGTATTCGGACTATTGGATTATATTGGATTTACTCTGTTTCCATGGATGGCTGGACTAACCCATCAGACAACGGAGAAATGACAAGTTGTGAGTGACCTGGCCGACGGTGGTGTACCAGCCTGCTGCTTTGGCTGAGACTTGGTTTGGAGACCCAGCAGAGCCGGGTCCGCGGGATTGCAGGTGAAAGGCTGAAGGGGCTGAGTCAGCTGTCAGGGCGGACTGCATATTCCTGTTAGTGGACTGGATGTTTGTGTTATACCAACGGGGGGGGGGATTTGTTGGTTTTGTTTGGAATGATCTTTCTGTTAACTCACTGGCTGCCATTCACGTGTTTCCACGTTAATTCAAATCCGAACGTTAACTGCCAATCACGTGTTTCCATGTTAATTAAGGGTTTTAATCGACGGAGCTATTTTAATCTCTGGCGGAGCTTGTCAGAGAGTACCAAGAGCTCATGTTAATTTTTTCGGTAGTTTTCATCTAATCCAGCAGATGGCAGTGTCAGACAAGCTTAAAAAAAACCTACCAGGAAGTGATGCAATTCTATGATGCTTCCTGTGTTGTTAGCGGTTGTTAGAGCTAACCGGCTGAAGTGTGCTGGATCCTGTTGCAAGGGTGAGAGAACATGGCGACCGGTCGTAATCGAAGCAGTTTAGGAGGTGGATGAAGGAGGAAAGTTTGTGGGAAAAGTGATCGGTGACAGACAGACACGATCGATCGAAGACACGATGGAAATACAGCAGCGAAGTGCGGCAGCTGAAAGTGAAAGTAAGTCAACAGCACGCGGTTGTTTCCCGCGGGGTGGGGGGGGGGGTGCGTGCGCACCTAATCTGCGGTAGCCGGAGGAGGGAGAGAGGGAGGGAGGAGTAGAGAGACGTTTCTGCTCTATGTTTCTGCCAAATATTATGTTGTGAAACAAACTTGATGCTTATTCAGCTGGTAAATAATTATTTTGCCACCAAAACTCTTTTCTCAGTGTTGTATTTGTTGTTTCATAGAAGTAAACAGCTGATCAGATGATGAAGGTGTTACTAAAGTAAAAAAATATTGGCATCAAAGACACTTTTCCACTTGAAGCGGACCGTAGCATTCAAAGCTCGTTTTCTCTGCCTTTTGGTCAGAAAAAGGCATTTTTGCTGCAACAAAGCCATGTTCTACTGCAGATTACTAAAGAATGGAAAAAGCTAGAAACAAATGGTTTTTTTCTGATAAAAGAAGAGAGTCTAAGCTTTCCTTTGGTACATTCTGTGTTTGTATTGGTATAGTACACAATATTCTGTGGATCTCCCAAAATCAGTGAAAATGCTCAAAAATCCTGGCAATATGGAGCGCTCTGCCCGGAAAAGGTCTGGCAGTCAATAAGTTAAAGGGCTGCGCTCGAGCGCGTGGGTGGGAGTTTATCAGACTGCATGGCGTGACTTACAGTAAATGGCGAAAAGATGGTGCCAAACATACTGATGTGTGTGTGTGTTATTCATCCCTGCTGATGAGTGAGATCCACCTGCGACCTATAAGTGTGTTGTAACTGTATTGCCTTGGAAAAGACAGGTGAATCATTACATTTTCTCTGTAATTATCTCTTCAGACTGAGCAGCTGTTCCCTCTCACATGAAGGATGTTCAGCTCTGTCCTCAGTCCTCAGCTCCCAGTCCTCCAGTCTGACACAACTGGACCTGAGTAACAACGACCTGCAGGATTCAGGAGTAAAGCAGCTGTCTGATGGACTGAAGAGTCCAAACTGCAAACTGGAAACTCTCAGGTCAGGTTTCTCTGCTGTTCTCACATGTTTTTCTATTGTTTCAGTTTCCTGCCGTATCTGTGATGCAGTAATCTCCAACATTTTCAGAAATATTGTAAATCCATCCATTTTCATGCCACTTATCTAAGCTTTGGCTGCGGGGGCAGCTGCCTAAGCAAGGAAGCCCAGACTTCCCTCTCCCCGGCCACATTCACCAGCTCATCCAGGGGAATACTAAGGTGTTCCCAGGCCAGCTGAGAGACATAGTCCCTCCAGCGTGTCCCCAGGGTCTCGTCCTGCTGGGACATGCCCTGAACACCTCACCAGGGAGTCAGCCTGACCAGTTTCCTGGTCCACCTCATCTGGCTCCTCTCATGCTGAGTAGCAATGACTCTACTTAGACCGAGCTTCTCACCCTATCTATAATGGAGAGCCTGGAAACCCTGCAGAGGAAACTCATTTCAGCCGCTCATACTTTTAATCTCGTTTTGGTCACTACTCACAGATCATGACCACAGGTGAGGGTAGGAACGTAGATACGACCGGTAAATCGAGAGCTTCGCCCTTCAGCTCAGCTCCTTCTTCACCATGACAGACCGATACAGAGTCTTCATCACTGCAGATGTCGCACCGATCCGTCTGTCAGTCTCCCGCTCTATTTTTTTCCTTGACTCATGAAAGGAGGTGGGTGAAGCAGTTATACTTAAAGGCATCATAGAAGATGTTTTGGCATTTTAGAAAGCAGAGACTGTTAGCGAGTTTTTGAATAATGTGCATGTGCAAGACCAACCTGCTAGATGCACAGCTCCCTCCTTCGGCCACAGAATAACGTGCACTAGCCACTCTGGTGTTTAGCAGACAGCAGGTATAAAGTCACAAATGCATGTAAACAGAATATTGTTGACTGAATGTTGCTAACTGCTAGCAGAATGATGTTAGCAACCTGCTGGAAACGTCAGACGAGTGCGCGCAGCTTCCGGGTCGCAGCATTACTTTTGCCAGTCAATCACTCTCATTGTTCAGTCTCGCCTATTACTCGTTCTTACTACGGTAGTAAAAGTGATTGATGAGCCAGTCGGCACATGAAAATGTTGAGTGCAGAGATGATTGGAGGATGTTATTTCAGCCCCATTACTTTCACAGCTCATGTTCAGTATAATAATATTCATATAGTTAAAGCTTTTAATTAATCATATCCTATGAGGTAGTGAACACAATTATACCAAATATTGCAAAAATTGTTGAAAGAAACATCTTCTGTAACGCCTTTAAGTAAAAGTACTGTTACTGTAGAAAAATATGACTCAAGTACAAGTAAAAAGTAATCATCCAAATAATTACTCAAGTAAAATTAAAAAGTAGTTAATGACAAAACTACTAAACTACTGAGTACTTTCTGAGTAACATCAGATTTATTCTTTTTAATTCAAAATCAATAAATGAAACATTAAAAAATGAAAACATGAGTAAAGACTAGTGTTGGGCATCATTTGAATTGTTCACAGTTCTGGTCGATTCCTTGTTTTGATTCTGGTCGTAACGGTTTTTGATTGTGATTCATTTAAGAGGCAGGGTAAAAAAATTTTTTTACATGTTTTAAAATGAACTAGCTAGCCAGAGGTCTTTCCAGATTAAATAGTCTGAACTTCTCTCTCTTTATATAAACTGGTCTAATTATTTAGAGGCTTTGTAATTATTTAATCTTGATTAATTGCATTACAAAAATTGTCCCAAAATGTATCATTTTCTTGATTTAAATGGATTTTGGTGAATGACAAAATCAAAATATATACACAGATATTAATGTAAACTCCAGCTCCATTATTGTCTGACCAAATGCATTCAATTACATTTCAACTAAAAAGTAGAATAAGAAAAAAAAATTATACCTTGTCAAAATCACCTCACCCCAAATAAACCCCTGCCACCATGACATTTTTTTAAATAACAAATTATTTGTGTTTTTCTCTGTAATTATCTCTTCAGACTGAGCAGCTGTTCCCTCTCACATGAAGGATGTTCAGCTCTGTCCTCAGTCCTCAGCTCCCAGTCCTCCAGGCTGACACAACTGGACCTGAGTATCTCCGATTCAGGAGTGAAGCAGCTGTCTGATGGACTGAAGAGTCCACACTGTAAACTGGAAACTCTCAGGTCAGATTTCTCTGCTGCTCTCACGTTTTTCTATTGTTTCAGTTTCCTACAGTCTCTGTGATGCACTAGTCTCCAACATTTTCAGAAATATTGTAAATCCATCCATTTTCATGCTACTTATCTAAGCTTTGGCTGCGGGGGCAGCTGCCTAAGCAGGGAAGCCCAGACTTCCCTCTCCCCGGCAAAATTCACCAGCTCATCCAGGGGAATACTAAGGTGTTCCCAGGCCAGCTGAGAGACATAGTCCCTCCAGCGTGTCCCCAGGGTCTCGTCCTGCTGGGATGTGCCCTGAACACCTCACCAGGGAGTCAGCCTGACCAGTTTCCTGGTCCACCTCATCTGGCTCCTGTCATGCTGAGTAGCAGTGACTCTACTTTGACCGAGCTTCTCACCCTATCTATAATGTAGAGCCTGGAAACCCTGCAGAGGAAACTCATTTCAGCTGCTCATACTTTTGATCTCGTTTTGGTCACTACTCACAGATCATGACCATAGGTGAGGGTAGGAACGTAGATGCGACCGGTAAATCGAGAGCTTCGCCCTTCAGCTCAGCTCCTTCTTCACCATGATGGACCGATACAGAGTCTTCATCACTGCAGATGTCGCACCAATCCGTCTGTCAGTCTCCCGCTCTATTTTTTCCTTTACTCATGAACGGAGGTGGGTGAAGCAGTTATACTTAAAGGCATCATAGAAGATGTTTTGGCATTTTAGAAAGCAGAGACTGTTAGCGAGTTTTTGAATAATGTGCATGTGCAAGACCAACCTGCTAGATGCACAGCTCCCTCCTCCGGCCACAGAATAACGTGCACGAGCCACTTCGGTGTTTAGCAGACAGCAGGTTTGATGTCACAAACGCATGTAAACGGAATATTGTTGACTGAATGTTGCTAACTGCTAGCAGAATGATGTTAGCAACCTGCTGGAAACGTCAGACGAGTGCGTGCAGCTTCCGGGTCGCAGCATTACTTTTGCCAGTCAATCACTCTCATTGATCAGTCTCGCCTATTACTCGTTCTTACTACGGTAGTAAAAGTGATTGATGAGCCAGTCGGCACATGAAAATGTTGAGTGCAGAGATGATTGGAGGATGTTATTTCAGCCTCATTACTTTCACAGCTCATGTTCAGTATAATAATATTTATATAGTTAAAGCTTTTAATTAATCATAACCTATGAGGTAGTGAACCCAATTATACCAAATATTGCAAACATTTTTGAAAGAAACATCTTCTGTAACGCCTTTAAGTTAAAGTATTGTTACTGAATAAAAATATGACTCAAGTACAAGTAAAAAGTAATCAGCCAAATAATTACTCAAGTAAAATTAAAAAGTAGTTAATGACAAAACTACTAAACTACTGAGTACTTTCTGAGTAACTTCAGATTTATTCTTTTTAATTCAAAATCAATAAATGAAACATTAAAAAATGAAAACATGAGTAAAGACTAGTGTTGGGCATCATTTAAATTGTTCACAGTTCTGGTCGATTTCTTGTTTTGATTCTGGTCCTAGTGGTTTTTGATTGTGATTCATTTAAGAGGCAGGGTAAAAAAAATTTTTTTTTACATGTTTTAAATTGAACTAGCTAGCCAAAGGTCTTTCCAGATTAAATAGTCTAAACTTCTCTCTCTTTATAGAAACTGGTCTAATTAATTAGAGGCTTTGTAATTATTTAATCTTGATTAATTGCATTACAAAAATGGTCCCAAAATGTATCATTTTCTTGATTTAAAGGTCCAATATAATGGTGCAATTTGAAAGTAAATATATTAACAATAAGGCCCCCAGAACATGTATTTGCCATTTGTGCAGGAAAATTCCTCTCAGATTAGGCAGACAGCATGCACCAGAAACCCCCTTATTCAGCATTCTTCTGGCCAAGCTGTTTTGGTGCCCTACTTAATATGTAATGAGCTGCTGCTTTCCACGCCCCCGCCCCGCTCGAAGGCCGCGCCCCCACCAGCCCGCAACCATGACAACCAGCGTCTGTTATAATGGCTGCTAGAAATAGTCCGATAACTCAAAACAAAGACTCCAAACGGATATATTTGACCCCGAATCTGAAGCTGAAGGAGAGGAGCAGCAAGAAGAGGAAGAGGAAGAAGTGGAAATGCAGTTTCTGAACGGCAAGGTTTGATGTTTTTAAACGTTTTTCCCCTGACGGAGAATAGTGTTCTTTTGTCTATTGAATGGGTAAAAGTTTAAAACGCCAGTACAACGCGATATTGCCTCGTTTTTTCGTTAAAAAAAAGAATAAAAAATAAAAATTGTGTATATATTCGTCTCTTTGTTATGCCCACTGAAAAGTACAAAACCTGAAAACGCCAAGTGTTTCTCAGAGAAACAGCAAATCTAATGCTGGAGAATAAAACACAATTCTGATTGAGCTACGAACCTTCGTCACACTGCATTACCCACAGTCTGAGTTATGACACTACAGTTCACCATCACTATGTTTTTAATCAATAATTATCTAGCTGTAATCATCCACTGCTACTCATTTATCAGAATTCAGGCCATTCTGCTGTTTGATGGTTTTGGAAGAAAAGCAAACTACAATTTGTCCGTACATCCTGTAATACTTATTTTACAGTAATTATTGCAGCTTACATCTGTTTTATGATCACTGCAAACACTATTTCCTCGACATTCTTCAGTCTCAACTACAGTTGCTAATTCAAGATGGTTTCTTTTTAAATGTTACTAAGTAACCTAATATAATCCAGGAATAATCCTGTTCAATATTTCATATTTTATGGTGTGCATTATAGGTGCTGCTCATGTGGAAATTGTGCAACGATGCCTACAGAGCAGGAGAATGTCTGTCAGGAAATACCACAGCTAATAAAGTTTTGGCCACAATTTGACTTGCATGATTTTGTTCTCCACATCAACACTTACCTTATAAATGTTACCCTATAGGTTCTGAGACAGATGCAGCAGGTAGAGGACCATATGACCTGTATGTTGGACCACCTTTTAGAGCCTGTTACCTGAATCCCTGCTCTTTACATCAGGAATGCTACATTACAGAGCAGATCATGGCCGTTTACAGATCAAAGAACGGGCTTTATGCACATCACTACTTCCTGAATTTACTGCAACTTTTCCCGTCTTTCATTATTGGACAAACTGATTAATCCAGGTGTCTGACCATCGTTGTCATGGTAGCTGAGATCAGGCAAACTTGGATTAATCAGTTTGTCCAGTAATGAAAGACAAGAAACAGAGGAGCAATAATAATTTCAGGAAGTAGTGGAGTTGAGCATGTAGCCCATAGAGAAGTAAGTTGGCTGGTTTATCTGAACAATCTCTAAATGTCCCCCAATTAAAAATGAATTTGTGACTTCATGCTATCAAGTCATTTCAGTGGGCATAACAGTCATACCACAAACTAGTATAGTTATAGCTAAACTTAGAAACCATCTTGTTCAGACATTATAGCTTTGTTTGCATTCACATATGATCTTTGAAATAAAACAAATTTATTGAATAATACATTTATTTGTAAAAGACAAAAGCAGCATCAGTGTTCTTTTTCCTCAACATAAAGGAGTACGAAAAAGTTAAACAGTTATATAAAAGTAGAAAACATTCACATGGTAAAATAAATAAATAAATCAGAAAACTATGAATATATAAATATTTCAGGAGATTACAGTTCAAAAGTGTTTGCTAAAAGTTGCCTTTGGGCTTCAACACCTGCATGTAAAAATGTAAAATAAGAAATGTTTTATGACACTTGTTTTTGCTCCCCAGGTGATTCAGGTACATGTGATACTGAAGCTTTGTCCGATGGTGTCGGGGCTTCCTTGGACAGAGAGCACTGGTAGTTGTTCCAGCATGTGTGGTGAATTTCCGGTTCCAGAGGGCCGGCATGAAGGATTCAAGCTTCCCCCTCTTGATTGAAGCGAGACGCATAGCTTGCGATGACCCCCCCCCATCTGGTCGCACACTCTGCTCGCAGGTCTCTCAGGATGGGAATCTTCATCGCCGTGTAAGACACTGGGTCCACAAAGATTTTTCAAAAGGTACAAAGAGGGGGGGGGGTTACATTTTGTTTGTGTGCACATGGGACACAAACATTTTGAAAGTTCTCTTGATTTCACTTTACAGCGTTTTCTTTAGATTCTGTAAATGATTTCTGTTTTGTAAATGATGTAAATAACTAAAACTTTGCATTTCTGTATTTGGAAACAAAATAAAGCATTTCAAACTTACAAAAAGTGGCTCAGTCTTCACTGGTTTATCCACACACCCTCTCTTCTTGCCCCTCTGAAGACTGGTTCTCCTGCAGGATTTTTGGCTTGTGGCCGGTCAGCATTCTCATTGTCGTACAGACCCCCCAGGTAGAGTCTAGAGATATAAAGAAAATGTTATACTGACAATGTGCACATGCTAAGATTTATCAGAGCTTGCTCCATTATCTTTACCTGCACAGCATTCCAAGGAAAAACCACATTCTTTAGTGCAAAACGAAGGATGACACTGGAACACCTCCACTGGTGGGGGGGGGGGACTCATTTTTTCCAGCTTTCAGGATTCACTTGTTCAACATGACTTTCTCCAATTTGAACAATGAGGATGTTCCTAAATAAGAGGAGAAAACATGTCACCAAATTACTCTCAGTTACTGGAATACTTCAATTAACTGAATACTTTTTTTTTTTTTTTTTTAAAACTGGTCTGTTATTAGTTTTGTAATTTGGTTTGAGTGCAGATGACGGCTCTCAAAACAATTTTATGACCATCAAATGCAACACTTCATTTCACACTGCAGTATAATAACCAGAACATAAAATGTAATCCAGTTCAAATAATCACTCAGTGTTTTCCATCTCGAATTGTGAAAGAATCTGTGTAAAAATAATCAAGAAGCCTGTCTAATGTCAATGCCTGTGTCAAATACAGACCTATTCAGTGACCACAAAAATAGTGGCCCAGGATTTATTTCATTTGCCCCAAAATTTAAGGCAAAAAACGAATAGATGAATACAAATAAATTTGGTGCACTTAACTCATTAACTGTCAGACGTTTTCAGAGCAGAGAGCTCCATGTTGCCAAGATTTCTAAGTATTTTCACTGATTTTTGGAGAGCCACAGAATACTGTGTGCTATGCCGAAGTAAACACCAGAACTATCACAAGAAAGCGGAGACTGTTCTTTCATCAGAAAAACAAAAACATTTGCGTCCAGTTTTTTCCATTCTTTAGCAACTGCAGCAGAACATGGGGGATCATAAAAATACCTGCAGAGTCAGCCCTCGTGTCACCACCAACAGTGGTCTTTCCCTCCATGCTGAGACGTTGTAGGATGTCATTCTGTGAAGACGTCCACTGGTGGACAATCGCCGGCTCAGTGAACATACGGGCATGTTGATGAAAGGCGTCATACTGGAACACCTGCAGCTGCGAAGCTCTGAAGATCTGGAAAGAAAAAAAATGATGGTAAATAAAATCTGCTATATTTACTGCCATTTGCCCTGTTTTTCTGTGAGGATATACATTTTGTTTTCCTCCATGTTCTTCTGTGAGGATATACATTTTGTTTTCCTCCATGTTCTTCTGTGAGGATATACATTTAGTTTTCTTCCATGTTCTTCTGTGAGGATATACATTTTGTTTTCCTCCATGTTCTTCTGTGAGGATATACATTTAGTTTTCCTCCACGTTCTTCTGTGAGGATATACATTTTGTTTTCCTCCATGTTCTTCTGTGAGGATAAACATTTTGTTTTCCTCCATGTTTTTCTGTGAGGATATACATTTTGTTTTCCTCCATGTTCTTCTGTGAGGATATACATTTAGTTTTCCTCCATGTTCTTCTGTGAGGATATACATTTTGTTTTCCTCCATGTTCTTCTGTGAGGATAAACATTTTGTTTTCCTCCATGTTCTTCTGTGAGGATATACATTTTTTCTATGTTCTTTTTTCCTCCATGTTCTTCTGTGAGGATATACATTTTGTTTTCCTCCATGTTCTTCTGTGAGGATATACATTTTGTTTTCCTCCATGTTCTTCTGTGAGGATATACATTTTTTTTTCCTCCATGTTCTTCTGTGAGGATATACATTTTGTTTTCCTCCATGTTCTTCTGTGAGGATATACATTTTGTTTTCCTCCATGTTCTTCTGTGAGGATATACATTTTGTTTTCCTCCATGTTCTTCTGTGAGGATATACATTTTGTTTTCCTCCATGTTCTTCTGTGAGGATATACATTTTGTTTTCCTCCATGTTCTTCTGTGAGGATATACATTTTGTTTTCCTCCATGTTCTTCTGTGAGGATAAACATTTTGTTTTCCTCCAACCTTTTCAAGTTTGAAGAAAGATGCTTCACTGATGTTCATCACTGCAGAAAGTTCAGTGTTCCCATAAAATTCCCAACGATAAGTAATACCGTTTCAAATTTCAGTTATCGTTAAACCCGTGACTGATTACTGCGCTTTGAAAAACTGTTATGTTTCTTATTGTCTGGAAAAGCAGCAGCAGTCCCAGTTTGCATTATTTAATATACGAAAACATGGTGGAAAGCAACAAATGCACCCATGTGGACAGTTCTGGAGATTTCTCCCCCTTATAAAAGGACAAAGCAGACGTCTAGATCCATTTTGGATATTTCTGAAGATGCTGGTGGGGTATTTCATAACTGTCATCATTTTGGTCACAATAACCGTGATATGAAATTTTTGTATCGTTACATCCCTCCCCACACGTAATATACATATTTGTCTTGTGTGGGATGTTTGATACAACATAAAGAAAGGAAGGGAAAAAAGGAGGAAAAAATTAAGGACTGTAGCTGCCAGAATATTCACTGCTTGTTTTTCTAATGAAGTCTCATCATGTACGGCATGAATGTAGGAACACTAGAGCAACTTACATGTCTGTTGAAAGTGACACTGAGGCAGAGTTTGCAGGATCATAGGTGACATCCTCCTCTCGTGACTGCCATTGAAGATGTGCCCTCAAATGACCGCGGTCACGCCATCCCCGTTTCAGGAAGACGTTGCTGCGATCTCCGTACTTGAAACTTGCATGCGCTTCTACACAACGGTTTACGGCCAACCCGAATGAAGTATGCGCGGTGCATTCAAATGCACCTCGGAAACTAGACACTTTTTACTGTAATATCCTAAATGAAGATAAACTGGAAACGGATCAGATTGTTCCTATTCCCTTTGTCAAATTACGTAATCTTGTGTTAAAATTCTTGCATCTTTGCCATATATATAACAATTACACATCAAGACAACAGTGTCACATGCATGTCTATGCAGGACACCACTAAAATGACTATAACATCAACAAATCACAATGTTATCAACAAAACTCACTGTCATCTTGTTCAACATGTCTCATGGATCATATGTGGGTTGTTTCAAGCTTTTTTACTGTAGTATATTGAATTTATGACAGTAGAAAGTCCTGAACATGTCCTATTCAGTTCTATGCAGGACATCACTAAAATGACTATAACATCAACAAATCACAATGTTATCAACAAAACTCACTGTCATCTTGTTCAACATGTCTCATAGATCATATGTGGGTTGTTTCAAGCTTTTTTACTGTAGTATATGAAATTTATGACATTAGAAAGTCCTGAACATGTCCTATTCAGTTCTATGCAGGACATCACTAAAATGACTATAACATCAACAAATCACAATGTTATCAACCAAACTCACTGTCATCTTGTTCAACGTGTCTCATAGATCATATGTGGGTTGTTTCAAGCTTTTTACTGCAGTATATTAAATTTATGACATTAGAAAGTCCTGAACATGTCCTATTCAGTTCTATGCAGGACATCACTAAAATGACCATAACATCAAGAAATCACAATGTTATCAGCTAAAGTCATGGCATGAGGTTTTGCAGGCATTAAAGACCATAATGTTACATTCCTGGTGTTATTTCACTGCAGCATTGCTTAATTAAATTGATAAGTTCAGTTTGGCTCAGTACCATGGACAGTGACAAACCCAGAGCTCAATAAACTGTGAACGGTTTCTACACCTTACTTATTGCTGGGATTAATTTTCACTTATTTAAGCTTTGTTTGGCAATGGAATGTCAACTAAGTAAATATTCCTTACTTATTGTGTAATGTCCTCTCCAATGTTCCTGCCCACCTATTGTTGTTATTACACATCCGTAAACCTATTAATTAATAAACTCCCTTTCTTTCATTGAATATTGAGTGTGTTCTTTGAAGATATGCATTGGTCTAGATTATGTAATTTTGTGTTTTATGTAAGTACCTCTGGAAATGCATCTTGTGTCATATGTGAAAGGTACCTGTAAGAATCATACCAGTTAAGATAGTCCAGCCGAAGTTTCTCAGGTGTATCCTCACCCATAGGTTTTTATGAGGTTCTGCAGACAACAGACCTGAATTTACTTGTGCTCCAATAATTCTAATGCCTTTCCACTTTGGAATTACATAATCATTTCCTTCTCCAAATCTTCCCAATAAATTAGTAAACCTCAAAGCAGATGTTTAGAAAATTAACCCTGTGCATCTCAGTGAAGCTATATCTCTTGTGTCATATTTGTAAGGACCATACTGTTAGTAGCACCCAGGTTCTTTGGACCAGTTCACAAAGCAGTTAATTGGTAATCCCTTATGGTTGGTGATTTTCTTGTGACGAATTTATGAATCTAAAGACAATTCCTTTTCTTGCAAGAATTGCGGGCACTTGTCTGCTGTTCTAGGGGAAAAAAGGCCAGCCAGCCAACAAACTGACCTCTCCATAATTTCTTATATGTGACCACAGTGAGTAAAAGCATGACTGTTAGCTACAGTAGCTTATGCCAGGGTAGTAATATTCTCACCTATACGGAAATATTGCAGAAATTTTAAATAGTTCTAAAAGAACATTTGTATGTCTTGATGACATTTAAATTATTTAGCATGTCCAAGTTGCTACCAAAATCCTGATTCACTACTGATAACGTTAGACCCCTTTGGGCTGATCACATTTAACTCCATCAGCAAATCCAAACCAGCCATCTAAGAAGATTAGGAGCAGTTGTAGCCAACTGGTGAAGTATGCTTGGATCTAGGAAACCTGGGTTTTAGTCCCATAGGTGGGCCAATTGCTTTCAGGTATTCGAAAGCCCTGACCACATCACAATTTCTACACAGGACACCACTGAAATGACCATAAATCACAATGTTAACTCACTGTCATCTTGTTGAACACGTCTCATACATCTGGGGGTTGTTTACTGCAGTATGTCAGATTTGACACAAGTTCTGATCATGTTATATTCAGTTCTATGGAGGACACCACTGAAATGGAATCAATGTTTTCAGCTAAAGTCGTGGCATCAGGAGTTTGCAGGCATTCAAGACTCTTTTCACCGCAGCATTGCTTAAATGGGCTATATGCCCGGCTCCACTACTTCCTGAACTTCAGACAGCACCTTTGCTTCCTGTCTTTCATTACTGGTTGAACTAATTACTACAGGTGTGTCTGGCCAGTTACTGAGGTCAGACACACCTGGGTTAATCAGTTCGTCCAGTCACAACAGACAGGAAGCAAAGGTGCTGTCTGAAATTCAGGAAGTAGTGGAGCCTGGCATATGGCCCATTGATAAGGCCAGTTTGGCTTACTGCAGTGCCTAACTAAAGATAGTTAGCAAGTTTTTATGATTTCTTTGAAAAAGTCTTGGGGGGATTCTCTTCCAAACAGTTTAGATAATGGGTGTGGGAAAAAATGTTGATACCCTGAAATATCACAATATTTTCATATGCTGATTCCATATCTATATTTAAAAAACTGGTATCAATTCATTTTACGAATGAAATCTTGCTAGATATAATTTATTTACTAAATCTCATGAGATTTCAAGAAATACTGTGTGATTTCATCGTTCTGCTACAAAATCTTTGTATTTCGTGAAATCTCATGGGATTTTGGAACAAAACAATGACATCTTGCAAGATTTCATTAGTAAAATAGGTCAACACTGTGTTTTTAAATATACAGTAGCTATGGTATCAACATATGAAAGTATTGCGATATTTCAGTGTATTGATAGTTTTTCCCACCCTTATTAAATAATCAGGTGGCCCCTTTGTAGTCAGTTGATGTGCAGCTGGGTCGTTAAGATAAAGCAAAAGAATTTGCACAACTAATACTGCGATATAACGATATGTGAAAATATAATATCTTTCTCATGTAAATATATCACGATATTATATCAGTATATCGCACAGCCCTAATTGAATCTAGGAAACATACTAAGCTATTGGTTCAAGATAACAGATTAATTTGATAATTGTTAGAATCAAATGATTGTTTCAGTTGAGGATCAGTTAGCTTAATCATGAATGAGAAACAGGTGTGTGGAATCTAGGAAACATATAAAACTGGGGCCAGGGCCCCCTAACATGCTGGGGAAAGCTCGCTGTAAAGCTTGTGTCTGCAGAATTTGCCCATTCTAACCCCAGCAATGGCATCCAAAAAAGGAAAAAATGGGTAAGTCTATGTTTGTCTCATATTAACATTATTTCATTTATTTTGTGATTTGTGAAGTTGTTTCTAGTTCAAGTATGTGTCTTGTCATGTAATTCCAGTGATGGAATCCTCTATGGCATGAATTTTTATTTTGAGGAAAAATATTCGATATGAAATAAAAGACAAGGCAATATTCTCAATCCTCCCCCCCCCCCCCCCCCCCCCCCCCCTTCAATCCTATTTAGACTCCTCTTCAAAACATTTGGGAAGGTAAGACCTACTACTGAATCTGTATATTAAAATATACCAAGAAAGCCAGCATGTGGCATGTGACCTTGAATGTCCTAATCAGTTATCGGTCATTTCCTCACCTTTTCTGATAATTGGTAATTGTGTTTCAATATTTGTTTCGACAGTCAAGAACAACTTTCATCTCGCATGAGGAAATTTCCCAGCATGTCCAGAATTTACTGGGATCTTCTACATCTGCAAGTCCCCATCAAGATGTTTGGGGAGACTTGTGTAAAGCTTTGGCTGTTCCAAACAATCCCACCAACCGATTTAGGCTGAAAAGGTCTTATATGAAAAAGGTGGGTCTCAAGTTTATCAGTTTGACTTTCTCAGTCCTGATTATGCTGATGCTTGGTTGTGTGAAACTGGTTCCAAGGGATCCAGATTAAATGGTACTGGAAAAGTTGTGAATGAGTTGGTCTCTCCTTAACCTTGCGTTCATGTGTTGTCAAGCTTCAGATGGAGAGGAGACCTGTTCAGTTGTGGACAGCGAATACCTTCATTCTGAGGATGGAAAAGGGCAGGGTGTGGCTGCTAAAAATGGGACAGAGCATCTCCAGGAAGCCACAGTGACCAGTTCACCAGAGGGTGCAGATCATGATGTCCAAGAACATGGCAAGCCAGAGGTTCATGAGGATAGAGATGGCTTCTTTGTACGGAATCTCCCCTCACCTCCCTCTTCCTTTTCCATCCCTCGTTCTGCCTGGAATGCACTCCGGAAGAAACAGAGGAAAGATGCCTTCCAAGGATTGCAGTGGACAAACATTATTTCCAGAGGTGTGAGGAAAATTAATCCTTACTGCAGCTTTGCATTTGTCAGACATAGAGTAAAAGTGCAGGGCTCTAAGAGGACAGCGCCTCTCTTCAAATGCTGGGGGTACTGCATGTTCAGTGACTGTCCTGCTGAAGTGGAAGTCATCGTCCACACAGAGACCACTCTGAAAGCAGATGTCTCTTTCAGAAGCCACCTTTTGGTCCACAGCAAAAAGGAGCTCCAAAGGCGACCCATCAGCAAATAAAAGTGCATCAGCAAATGCAAACTAGGCTACCCAGAACATTCGCCCTCCAGAAACTGGCCAAGCTTCAACAATCTGTAATAGAATCTGGATGCAGGGATGAGGCACCATCACCAGGTGTCCTAAAATCCCTATGGTGGCGTCAAAGGCAAAAGGAAAGAAGGCACAAAATGGAAATGATCAGTCTTCAAAAGATGATTGAGGAGAAAACTGAGGGACCTGAAGAGGTTCTACAAAAAGTCCTCCTTCATCCAAAGGGTGTGATGCTCTGGTCCAAAAAGGGCATAAACATATTCCACCATCGCTCCAAAGAGGACATTGTCTACTTGGATGCAACAGGGAGCATACTGAGGAAGACAAAAAAAGGCATTGCTCCTTTTTACATCTATGAACTTGTTGTCAGAAACCCCAGGAAAGGCTGTTCACCATTTCCTGTTGCCACATATGCAACATGTGACCACACCACTGCTTCAATCTCATATTTCCTCAGTGCTTTTCAGAGTGACCATGCCCAACTACATGGTCACAGAAATGTAAAGCCCCTCATGGTGATCTGTGATGGCTCCATGGTCCTCATGCAGTCAATATCGATTGCTTTTTGCCAAACAAATCTCAGTGCCCTCCTCCAAAGTTACTATAACATAGTAACAGGGAAAGGCACCGCTGAGGACTTCAGCTACCCAATTCTGCATCGCTGTTTGAGCCACATCATGAGGAATGCCAAAACCTTCTGTAAAAAGCAGTGAGTTGAACACTCTTTCACATTGTGGTTTCTATATAGTCTGACTAATTACCATTTTTTTTCTTTCTTTTTTTTTTCAAGTGCTCCAAAGAATTTCAAACTGGCAATGCATATCTTTGGGCTCCTGACTACAGCAGCATCCCTTTCTGAGTTGGATGAAATGCTACTCAGCTGTACTGTGGTCTTTTCCAGTCCCTGCAGTTCAGGGAATGTTGAAAAGCATTTTGACAAAATGCAGACAATGCTGTTAAGTATTGATGACTTGGTCAGTGACACCAGGATGGTGTGTGATGACCTTGAGGTATGTTCACACTTTTGGTTTTAACATGTTTAAACCACTATATATCTGACCTTTGTATCTATTACATAGGACACCCTTGGACCAAGTCCATTTAGGACACATTTCAGGGACCTCATTGATTCAGCCCCATTAGATGAAAAAGGTGAACCAAACATGTACTATTCAGAGACATTTATGTCATCACTGGCTACCTTTTTTTTGCCACATGCAGCCCTTTGGACGAAAATGATGTTGGGTGAGTAACAATTCAGCTGTTACAAGGCCATAAATATTGTGAAATAATGCCTTCAAAGTTAAAACTTTAATCACACCAGGCAGTTTGCATGACTTAATGTTCATATCTATATCTGACATCTTTAGTGTGATCAAACAGTAAGGAATGCTTTTCTTCTTCAGGTGACCTGGGCAGGCATGGTGACGGTGTACCTTACCAGCAGTACTCCAAACACTATGCTAAGATATCTCAAAGCAAGAACCAGGTGCAGTACCCTTAGGCTTTAATTCTCCTATGGTTTTTGACTTTTCATGCACACTAATGACCCCTTTTAAGCAACTAACTTATACACGCCTCTGCAGCATCGCGTGGACATCGGGGGCAGTGCCTCTGGACTGGCAGACTGGGGTGGTGGTCCCCCTCTTCAAAAAGGGGGTTCGGAGGGTGTGTTCCAACTTCAGGGGGATTACACTTCTCAGCCTCCCTGGTAAAGTCTATTCAGGGGTGCTGGAGAGGAGGGTCCGTCGGATAGTCGAATCTCGGGTTGAGGAGGAGCAGTGTGGTTTTCGTCCTGGTCGTGGAACAGTGGACCAGCTCTACACCCTCTTCAGGATCCTGGAGGGGGCATGGGAGTTCGCCCAACCAGTCTTCATGTGTTTTGTGGACTTGGAGAAGGCGTTCGATCGTGTCCCCCGGGGATTCCTGTGGGGGGTTCTCCGGGAGTACGGGGTGCCGGACCCCCTTGTTCGAGCTGTCCGGTCCATGTACGACCGGTGCCAGAGCTTGGTCCGCATTTCCGGCTGTAGGTCGGATCCATTCCTGGTGAGAGTTGGACTCCGCCAAGGCTGCCCTTTGTCACCGATCCTGTTCATAACCTTTATGGACAGGATTTCTAGGCGCAGCCGAGGTGTTGAGGGGATCCGGTTTGGTGGCCTCAGGATCGGGTCTCTGCTGTTTGCAGATGACGTGGTTCTGTTGGCGTCATCGGGCCGTGATCTCCAGCTCTCGCTGGGGCGATTTGCAGCCGAGTGTGACGCGGCCGGGATGAGAATCAGCACCTCCAAATCCGAGACCATGGTCCTCGCCCGGAAAAGGGTGGAATGTCCTCTCCGGGTCGGGAGTGAGGTCCTGCCCCAGGTGGAGGAGTTTAAGTATCTCGGGGTCTTGTTCACGAGTGAGGGAAAAATGGAGCGGGAGATGGACAGACGGATCGGTGCAGCGTCTGCAGTGATGCGGACTCTGCATCGGTCCGTCGTGGTGAAGAAGGAGCTGAGCCAGAAGGCGAAGCTCTCGATTCCCCGGTCCATCTACGTTCCTACCCTCACCTATGGCCATGAGCTGTGGGTCATGACCGAAAGAACGAGATCGCGGGTACAAGCGGCCGAAATGAGTTTCCTCCGCAGGGTGGCCGGGCTCTCCCTTAGAGATAGGGTGAGGAGCTCGGTCATTCGGGAGGGACTCAAAGTAGAGCCGCTGCTCCTCCGTATAGAGAGGAGCCAGATGAGGTGGCTCGGGCATCTGGTCAGGATGCCTCCTGGACGCCTCCCTGGTGAGGTGTTCCAGGCACGTCCCACCGGGACCAGACCCCGGGGGAGACCCAGGACACGCTGGAGGAACTACGTCTCCCGGCTGGCCTGGGAACGCCTCGGGATCCCCCCGGAAGAGCTGGCGGCTGTGGCCGGGGTGAGGGAAGTCTGGGCTTCCCTGCTTAGGCAGCTGCCCCCGCGACCCGATCTTGGATAAGCGGAAGAAGACGGTACGGTACGGTACTTCTATTTTTCACACCAGAATATAACCCAAGACAATAAAACTCAGGGCATAATGGGGAAGAGTCAGTGGGACTTGAAAGCCATTCGCTTTAAAGGGAGGAGGCTGGCAAGACTTGACGACTTTGTCCAAATCTACAAGGAAACGCATACTGCCCTGTTAAGGGAATTTGATGACTCGGGCCGCACCAGAATAAAGGTAACTATTAAAACTTGTAGCTTTATCTGTATGCCTTGAAATGGGCTGTGTTAGCAAGTAGTCATTTGCTCACACATACATAAAATCAGACTAGTCAGTCCATGCATCAATTCCTATTATGGCATTTATTACCTTGGTTTGCATATTAACTGCACTGATTACTTGTGTGAAACAAGCACCGTGTCCTGAAGGAGAAATGGAAGAAGTGGAGAAAAACTGAAGGAAAAACTGGCATCTATGTAAAAGCTATTACGAGGCCCTTCCCTTTCATCCAAACAGAACCTGAGGTATGGAATTTTTTTGGGTGGGGGGAGCATACTTGAACACTGCATTAAATGTCCCTAATGGTGTTTCTTTCAGATTACTTCTGTTAAGCGCAAGCATCAACCTGACCACAAATCTGACCCTGACCAAACGCATCCAGAAAAGGTGAGATCTTCCAGAGGACTATTTCTTGATACTAGGCACATCTAGGTTGGTGAGGTACATTATGTAGTGAAACATGTGGGCACAATGTATTGACTGAAGCTACTTCATCAGCATGAAAAACTGATCCAAAAACTAATGCATTGACATGGATGCTAAGCTTGACACTAAGTTTTTCTGTCTTGTAGAAACAGAAGTCATTCCACAGAGGACAGTGCCGAAAGGACTACGGACCAGTTTGGAAATCAAACTTGCCCACTGCTGTAATCCAGCCCTACAAACTGAACAGGCCAGTCAACATTCAACAAGGGCAAATCTTCAGCAGCCTGCACCCTGACACATGGCTGAGCAGTGACGAGATTGATGCTGCGTGCTATTACCTGGCACAGAAGTTCCCTGACATGGATGGCTTTCAGTCCTGTCTCTGCTACGAAACTCTAGAGCAGGGAGGTGTGGTTGGAACACCACAAGACCAGTTTGTGCAAATCCTTAATATAGACAACAACCACTGGGTTGCAACAAGCAACATTTTTTGTGGACCAAATGAGGTGTGCATCTATGACAGCCTCAATACCAAGGTCAACAAGAGCACTCAACAAAAACTGTCCTGGTTGCTTCGACCACGCACAGCACAGTTTGTGATTCACAGACCTGAAGTCCAGCTTCAGCATTCATCGAGCACTTGTGGCCTGTTTGCATTGGCCTTTGCCTCAGTCCTTTGTGAAGGAATCAGACCAGAGGAGTGCCAGTTTCCAGAGAAGACCATGAGACAGACGCTCTACAGTGCCTTACAGAAGAAGCAAGCGCCGGTATTTCCATACACTCCCAGAAAGCCAAAGCCTGAAAGGGACACCATTCAGGTAGATGTTCACTGCATCTGCAGGACTTCCCACAGCTGTGAGGTAATGGTTCAGTGCAGCAGCTGCAGTTTGTGGTACCACCCAAATTGTGTGGCTGTCCCCCAGAAAGCACTAACCACAGCAGAAGAAGAGTGGCATTGTGGGAAGTGCACAAATTGAAGACAAAAGGTACACACCATTCTATACTGTACATGTACAACTACTCTATGATCTAAAATTTATTGTTCCATTGCAGGTGTCTTGGTGTGGTTCCAAACCTAATGCCTTGCCTCCATTGTGCTGAAAGTTTGAAGTCTGTCAACTGCCTGCCGCTCTAGTATTCAAGATCGAGCCCTTGTTCACTGCATAACAGAAATAAACCTCTAACTGAAGTTATAATTGCTTCAATCATGTTTTTTTTGGGGGAAAACTGTCTACTGATTTAACAGACTTGTTGTTCAAATTTAAACAAAAGGTGACTGACTACAGTAAACATGTACTAGCGACTAACACAGTGGACCACAGTGGAGAGAATCCCCCCAAGACTTTTACAAAGAAATCATAAAAACTTGCTAACTATCTTTAGTTAGGTACTGCAGTAAGCCAAACTGGCCTTATCAATTTAAGCAATGCTGCGGTGAAGAGTCTTGAATGCCTGCAAACTCCTGATGCCATGACTTTAGCTGAAAACATTGATTCCATTTCAGTGGTGTCCTCCATAGAACTGAATATAACATGATCAGAACTTGTGTCAAATCTGACATACTGCAGTAAACAACCCCCAGATGTATGAGACGTGTTCAACAAGATGACAGTGAGTTAACATTGTGATTTATGGTCATTTCAGTGGTGTCCTGTGTAGAAATTGTGATGTGGTCAGGGCTTTCGAATACCTGAAAGCAATTGGCCCACCTATGGGAGGGCATACTTCAGCAGTTGGCTACAACTGCTCCTAATCTTCTTAGATGGCTGGTTTGGATTTGCTGATGGAGTTAAATGTGATCAGCCCAAAGGGGTCTAACGTTATCAGTAGTGAATCAGGATTTTGGTAGCAAATTGGACATGCTAAATAATTTAAATGTCATCAAGACATACAAATGTTCTTTTAGAACTATTTAAAATTTCTGCAATATTTCCGTATAGGTGAGAATATTACTACCCTGGCATAAGCTACTGTAGCTAACAGTCATGCTTTTACTCACTGTGGTCACATATAAGAAATTATGGAGAGGTCAGTTTGTTGGCTGGCTGGCCTTTTTTTCCCCTAGAACAGCAGACAAGTGCCCGCAATTCTTGCAAGAAAAAGGAATTGTCTTTAGATTCATAAATTCGTCACAAGAAAATCACCAACCATAAGGGATTACCAATTAACTGCTTTGTGAACTGGTCCAAAGAACCTGGGTGCTACTAACAGTATGGTCCTTACAAATATGACACAAGAGATATAGCTTCACTGAGATGCACAGGGTTAATTTTCTAAACATCTGCTTTGAGGTTTACTAATTTATTGGGAAGATTTGGAGAAGGAAATGATTATGTAATTCCAAAGTGGAAAGGCATTAGAACTATTGGAGCACAAATAAATTCAGGTCTGTTGTCTGCAGAACCTCATAAAAACCTATGGGTGAGGATACACCTGAGAAACTTCGGCTGGACTATCTTAACTGGTATGATTCTTACAGGTACCTTTCACATATGACACAAGATGCATTTCCAGAGGTACTTTCATAAAACACAAAATTACATAATCTAGACCAGGGGTCGGCAACCCGCGGCTCCGGAGCCGCATGCGGCTCTTTAGTCCCTCTGTTGCGGCTCCCTGCATTGGAAAATGAATTAATGACTATTCTACTAAAGTGTATTGTATTTTGGTTGGTTCACTTTAATAATGTGGTTCTAAAAGACCAAGAGACAAATGTCCCCTTGAGAGACAATAAAGTTTCTTATCTTATTCTAAATTTGAGGATTATGATGATCCCTCTGAGGGATTCATGTACAGTTGCGCACTTTTCCCGAGTTCTCCGAGCACTGCAAATGCAGCACGTGAAATAAAATCCAACTCAACTATTAAAATAAAGACATAATTTATATTTTTACCGTTTTGCAAAGCAGCCCATTGAGTGTCAGGTGCAACAAGCAGGTAACTGCAGTGAAACGTCGAGTAACTGTCCAGCATGCTATTTTGTGTCTCACAAACCTTTACGCAGCCAATCAGTGTTAATAACTGCACTTCATGCTCACGTGCCGCTATAGTGCAGCATAGCATGATACAGCCCTATTGAATCAGCAATCACGGAATTAAACATTAAAAACGGAATTAATTACAAACAAAGAATATCACTGAGTGTGGACGTGCCGCGGAGCGCTGAACTTTCTTCCTGGCGCACTATCCCACGAACGCCTCACAGCGGAGCGTCTCTGTTGCGCTGTTGCTGCAGTTCTGGCATTTAAAGTGAATAATAAACGAGCAAAAGCTTATTTGTCCACTCCGACCCTGTCATGCTGCGCTTTAATCACTTCTCCAGCAGGTAGGCCGACGATAGAGAAGAAAAGTGTCTGATGCACTGAGCATGTTCAGCGCTGCGTGGGCAGATTAATTTGTTTTCACTGCTGACCAGATCATTTTGCGTAGCTTTGTTCATATTTTGTGAAACAGTAATTTCATTTTTCGGGTAGCTTACTGCACGCGCCAGTAAAAGGATGACGGCACAGACAGGACAGCTGTTTGGTTTGCTGCTGGTAGATTATTAAAGCTGCGTCTTTTTCCATCCTACATAAATACAACAACTAAAATAGATTAAAAAAAAAGAAGTGACCTTCAACCCAACGTCTTTTCTTTTTTTTAGTTTAAAATGTTTTTTTTGCTGGATGCAGAAATGTGATTTAGTTTTCTCGTTTTTATGTTAAATGCAACACATTTAACGTTAAAGTTTTATTTAATTATCAATGTTAAAAGTCAGTTGATGCTCCAGTGTTTTCTTTATTTTAGGAAACGGGTCTAAAAGTCTGTTTGGCTGAAACAGGTTGCCGACCGGCTTATTTAAGACTTTTACATTTTTGCGGCTCCAGACAGATTTGTTTTTCGTTTTTTGGTCCAATATGGCTCTTTGAACATTTTGGGTTGCCGACCCCTGATCTAGACCAATGCATATCTTCAAAGAACACACTCAATATTCAATGAAAGAAAGGGAGTTTATTAATTAATAGGTTTACGGATGTGTAATAACAACAATAGGTGGGCAGGAACATTGGAGAGGACATTACACAATAAGTAAGGAATATTTACTTTGTTGACATTCCATTGCCAAACAAAGCTTAAATAAGTGAAAATTAATCCCAGCAATAAGTAAGGTGTAGAAACCGTTCACAGTTTATTGAGCTCTGGGTTTGTCACTGTCCATGGTACTGAGCCAAACTGAACTTATCATGTTAATTAAAGACACACAACGGAACTTTCAGCAGTTTTCTCAGTGACGCGCCCCCTATCGGCAGCTAAACTAGCATCCATCTTGTTCGTACCTGTACTGTAAGCTCACTCCAGCCAGTAAAAGACAGTCTTATCTTGACTCTTGTTCTGTCCCTTCCTCTGTTTCTTTTCCTCTCTTCCTCCGGTGATGTTTCCTTGCGTTTCTTTACCGAATTCGACATGATGCGCATTCAAAACACCCGCGATGTTGATCCCTGGTTTACATCCGGTTGCTAGTGAGTGACGCGGTGCTGCAACCAATAGTCGGCTGCAACGTCACGGTCGCGTCCCGGATGGGAATCTTACATAGTGCTGTTTCTGAGCCCCGGGACGCCTCTGGGCAATGACGGCTCGAAAATGCGCATAATGAATGTTGGTGTGACATCAAAACGAGTCAGAAACACAGATTTTTAAGGTCTAAAAGTTACGTTGTGTGTCTTTAAGCAATGCTGCAGTGAAATAACACCAGGAATGTAACATTATGGTCTTTAATGCCTGCAAAACCTCATGCCATGACTTTAGCTGATAACATTGTGATTTCTTGATGTTATGGTCATTTTAGTGATGTCCTGCATAGAACTGAATAGGACATGTTCAGGACTTTCTAATGTCATAAATTTAATATACTGCAGTAAAAAAGCTTGAAACAACCCACAGATGATCTATTAGACACGTTGAACAAGATGACAGTGAGTTTGGTTGATAACATTGTGATTTGTTGATGTTATAGTCATTTTAGTGATGTCCTGCATAGAACTGAATAGGACATGTTCAGGACTTTCTACTGTCATAAATTCAATATACTACAGTAAAAAAGCTTGAAACAACCCACATATGATCCATGAGACATGTTGAACAAGATGACAGTGAGTTTTGTTGATAACATTGTGATTTGTTGATGTTATAGTCATTTTAGTGGTGTCCTGCATAGACATGCATTGTGACACTGTTGTCTTGATGTGTAATTGTTATATATATATGGCAAAGATGCAAGAATTTTAACACAAGATTACGTAATTTGACAAAAGGAATAGGAACAATCTGATCCGTTTCCAGTTTATCTTCCTTTTAGGATATTACAGTAAAAAGTGTCTAGTTTCCGAGGTGCATTTGAATGCACCGCGCATACTTCATTCGGGTTGGCCGTAAACCGTTGTGTAGAAGCGCATGCAAGTTTCAAGTAGGAAGATCGCAGCAACGTCTTCCTGAAACGGGGATGGCGTGACCGCGGTCTCAAATGGATCCTCTCCCTCCTCCATTTCCTCACAAGGTCTTTTTGCTGGTCTCTATTGGAGTTGAAGTTAAAAAGTGGGTTAGTGGTTACACGAGGAAGTGTGGCTGTCCAACCATGTTTGCAGGACACAGAGGCCTGGACAGCTGTTAATTATATTTCACTAGTTAATCTACGCATGATATATCAAAACACCTCAGTAAAAACAGTACGAGTTACAGTGAAAGTAAAGAGTAAAGTTTCATTACCAGTAAATAAAAATAATTCCACACAGCTACAAACCTGCACTTCTGAAGCGTGGCTGTAATGTCAGATCAGTCTGGGAGGCAGCATCTCTTTTTCTTGCACTCAGTAGTGGTGTGCTCACCTGAGGAAGAAATCAAAGTGATCAGAAATGAACCTTCTACTTTATAAATACTATTATTAGAAAGAAGAAAAGACTGATGTTCACATCTTATGATGCATATCGTTTGAATAAACTAAAGTTACATGAACACAAAACTAAAAGTCATGCAACAGTGCCATATTACAGTATATTGTCTAAGTCAGTAAAGTACATAAATAGCTTTAGCTGGCAGTCTTGCACACCGTGCCGTTATCGGTGGGGTTCCAGAACAAGCAGGCTGCATGTGTGTGCACTCTGAGCCTGCGTCTCTGTCCCGTTAATGAGCGCTGATTTGCGGCAGCTGCTGTTGCGTGATCTCGCTATCTTTGCATTACAAGCTGCACCAACGTGTGCAAACGAGCCGGGAACATTAGCTCGTTTACATTCTGCCGTACACCCCCCCCCCCCCCCCCACCCCTCAACCCCCACCGCTCCTCCTCCGTTCACAGTTGCAAACAGCATGTAAACTTTAAAAGCCTTTTCACTAAATGCCCCACAGTAACAGTATTCATGTAAAAAAGAAAGAGAAAGGCTGCTGTGGCCTCTCCGTACAACGCGTTCGTGGTATGGATCAGCGCGAGCCTACGTCACAACCCGGAATTCACGTGACCACGAAGCTGGTCCCGGTGAAAACATGCTTCGTATTTGAATGGCGTCTGATGGACTATGAGCCTCAAAAACTGCTTTTGCACTCTTTTTAATTTTTTTTCTCCGCCGGTTTGTCTTTGAAATATTATAGAAATGACGTCCAGTTATACTGAAAGTCTTAATGCCGACGCTAGAAGAAGATACGAAGCTAAACTAGTATCTGTTGGACTAAGTGATGCCCATCTTCTGCTGCTACAGCCTGGTTAGACGAACCTACCTGTACATAACAGCCTGATGATCAGTTTCCCGATCTCATGATGTATTTGGTTTCATCAGGTAAGCCCTGTGTTCAAGCCCTTTATTTTTTATAGAATATAAATTTTCCCCGGATTTTTAAGAAATGGTGGTATTTCTTTGATGTACTTCTCAGGAGTTTACTCTCATTGATAAAGCTATAAATTACCGGCAGTCTCATCTGTATGTAACTGGTTATGACTGTGCATGTTTATAATGCTGCAAATGCCTTTCTGCCGCTTTTTATGCTTTTATTCTTATGTGGGAACATTGATGGCAGTAATCTGGATGAACGTAATCGTTAACAGTCCTGAGGAGACGGAACAGCGGGCGGCGCTGTGATTCTGTACATCCACTGATTTAATGGTGGTTTTTTTTATCATATGTACAAAAACAACTACAGGGTTTAAAAAGTGAGACCATAATATGCTTTTTATCAGTCACAACGTGATCCGAACATATTGTTAGATGTTTCCATGGTTTCCAGCGTGAACTGTCAGCAGTTATGGGCTTGATAGCAGCTAGCCACTTAGCATGTTGTTCGGGACTTTTTCTGTTGTTTTGGGAACTGGAACAAACATATTCTCTTGTCCGTGTGATAGATATGTTTATGGCAGCCATACACACAGCGGGACTTCTCGGTATTTCCAAAGTAGAATAAACGAAGATTGACGAGTAATGAAGCAGGTAATTCAGTGGCTCTCCTATGCAACGAAGCAATGTTTTCACCTGTTACCTAACCGGATGTGACGAATTTGGCGAAAATTCCCGGATGCTCGCGGTGATCCATAATGAGAGAAAGTTTCCTTCTCACACAGCTACATAGCTAACAGCTGATGTAACTCGGCTAAAAGCTAACACTGGCTGTGTTTTGCCGACATGTCGCTAAAATGATTTAAAAACCCGGTTAAACCTGACAACTTACCTCCTCCGATGTTGAAGGCGGCTCACGGAGAGTTGGTATGACTCCAAGTTTCAGCCACAGTTTAGTGGCAAAGCCGGACTGGAGCTGAAACAGGCTGCTGACAGACTCCGGTGTAAAATGCTCACTCAGCACATACATGAACTCTTTTCAGACCGTTTCAGGAGGATTTCCAGGAAAAATAAAAGATATATCCATCGAGTCCACACTTATTCAGCTGATACTGCAAAAGACTTGTTTCTTGCAGCATGAAACAGAGCAGCTAGCATGCTGTCCTCTCCCCCCACCGGCATTCTCAGTTGCTCAATGCGAGCGGAGGACGGTTGTAGCTCGGAGGAGGGGGGGTGGTGGGGGGGTGTTGAGAGCAAGAAGAGGGCTGTACCAGTGAAAGTGGGAGGGCCTAGTAGGCAGGCCAGGTCTTCTTCGTACGTCACAAAAAGACCGTTTCAGAAACGGCTTGCTGGAGGACTCTTTCACAGAAATGCAGGGAGGGAGAAATACAGAGAGTACGCATCTGCACACACTTCAGGGGGTCTCCATAGACTCCAGCAAGTTATAATTATGTGTTAAAAACTTGAAAAAGTGCATTTAGCATAATATGGGACCT